>APFE031535020.1:0-15553 GCA_000404065.3 Pinus taeda | reverse complement strand
TCGGATAGATCTTTCTAACGAGCTATCATACGTGTCAAACGGAGATCGTATGCCAAAGTTACGACCCCGGGAAATTGATGTACCAATTTACCCAAAACGGGGCCACAATTTGGCGTTTCATCTTCTAAGGGTCGGTTTTGGAATGTGAAGGGTTTTCCATTGTTTCTCAATAATAAATAGGCCTTCGAGCCTCATTGTAACAGATGTTCGGAACAGTTCAGAGACATGTAGCCGCCACATCTCTTCTCAGAAATAAGCTACCATTGCCCTAGCTGGTTTATTTCCATTTCTGGTTGTAAGCATATTTCGGTATTTTCCATTAATGAAATGAAACATTATTTCCACTGCATCTTTATGTATATGGTTATCTCTGTAATTTGTTGCGTCCCTGTTTAAATCTGGATCACTTTTGGTAGTTGGAGTCAATGAACAAGGATGAGATTAGATGTAATTCCCAAGGTGCTTTATAGAGACATTCACAAGTGGAACCTTTTTTTCTTAGCATGTGCTTTCGCTGCATTTTTTGTGTCTTTAAATGCAAATGATGAGTCGTTCATCATCATTAAATCGATCAGTTTTGAAAATATATGTCATGGAAAATAGACAGGTTGTTCTAAATTGGACTAATGAATGGGTTGGTTTGAAAAGGTAGAAGGACAGGTTTCCACATTGATATGTGTATTTCGAAGAATTGCTTTGCATTATCAACTACTTCCGTGTAATCCTAGTTAACGTTCTCCACATGAGGTGCATTTTCTATCCAAAGGAAATCATGGATGTCTGTGGACCCTCTATTTTGCCATTCATACCTATGAAGGAGGTTCTTTTGTTAGAGATTTTTGTACATGACAAAGTTCAAATTTTATAGAATCATTAAAGCATTCTGATGGAGTGCATACCTATACCAGTAGTCTTTTTTCTGTAAGCATTTTTCCAAGATGACTTCACAAAATATTGTGGATATATGGTGTATATATAGTGATGTTAAATGGGGGTTAGAGATAATGTTATCATTCCTCCATTTTTGTCATTTTAAAACATCATGAGGTTGACATCCTGGCATGACGGGATGTAGATTGGGCCATTTTGTATCAGTAACACTTAATGTGAAGAAAAACGTCAGGAAACTGATATGAGATATTATGTCTATTAAATCCTTCTTAGCTTTGTGCAAAAAATATCTTGTGCCACGCAGAGATCAACCGAATCACATTATTTGTTCTGCCAACTTCTTGTTTTGAAATTGTTTTAATTGAATGTTTAGAGCATGGATAGATGTTAGAAAATTATCTGCAATGTTTTTCTTCACAATCATGGAGGTGTTTCTTGACTGTGATGGCGCATCATGAGATTGTATATGTAGTAGTGAAATTTTGGGTGCTTGGCAAACCTGTTGTCGTGGTAATGTATGAGATGAAGTGCATATTCATGTAACTGGACAGATTTTATTCTTAATTGATTTTCAATTGCAACTCCTATAGGAAAAATGGTGGGTAAATCCATAGAAGGGAGACCCTATGTGTTTTATTAATTGATTGGAGATAGTCCAACTGAAGGCCAATCAATTACAGTATCATAATGGTGGTTGTATGCATGTAAATATCATTGTATTTCTTGGATTTTTGTATTTGTATTGGAAATAGTGAGTATAAATAATGATTGTTGGAGTGGGTGTGGGTTAGTGGAATCTTGTGTTAGGTTAAATGGTGTTTCAGGTAATAGTTGGTAGTTGGATATATGGTATTGGAATGGCAAAGGGAAGGGGAGACATCAATTGGGAATGTTGGTAAGGATGCTAATGCGTTGTAGTCAATGGGAGCACTCTTATAATAGGGGCCATTTTCCAATTTGTATTCTAATGCAGCCATAACACGATGTCTACTTACAATGCAATCATAAGCGCAATGGTCATTTCTATGACAAGTAACCACCAAAATGTCCAAGTCTTCAACACGTTATGGTAACATGCTTGTTATTATTGTAATGTATTGTGAGAACGAAATTGTGTGGCTAGTGTATTTATATTGGCCACCACGTGCATGTGTTACTTGCAATATTGGATTTACCCTAGCTATGAACATTTCTTCTATTTTTTAAAGACAAGCTAGGATAGGTGGTTGAGGACTAGGGTCCATGTTGTTTGACAAAGAGAAGTAATGTGTAAATGTTTATACAATTTTAGATAAATAATAAATCTTTTTTTTTTTTTTATATAAAAATATGATAAATTTCATTATTTTTTATTTTTATTTTTATGTATAATTGCTTTAAAAAATATAACATACAATTTTCATTTAATTTTTTCCTTTTTCTCCCGGTCAATTTACTTCAATTAAACTAAAATTTAAAAAAGTATTTATAAAATTAAAATATTAAAATTTACTACTAAAATTATCAATTATATGGAAATTTACTTATTTCAATCAAACTAATTTAAAAATATATATAAATAAAATTAAAATATTAGAATTTTATTAATTATATTATCAATTATGAAAATTAATTTTACAATTTTTTCATAGTTTTATAATATTTTTTTTGTAAATCAATATTCTATTCAACTGGCATAAAAGATATACATTTGAAGTTTCAAAAAACAAGTGGTCTCACCCTGACTAGGTTTGTTGACCACCGTATGCAAGTGGTGACAAAAATAAAAATATAAAAAATTCTAGAGACATAGTCCCAGCCTGAGGGGGCCAGTGACTCCAAAAAACAAGTAATACCAAGAGGGCACCTATGATCATGCTATTCATCAAAAGTGATGGAAGTTGGATTATTCAGGGTTGTTCCTATCGGAAGTAGTGGGTTGAAGGTGCATTGGACATGCCCTTCGAAGTGAGCCATCCATGATTCCAACTTTTCCACCTTTTAAGAGAGCAGGTTCTGACCATGCCAAACCACCACCACTCACTCGCGAACTTGGCACTAGAAGTAGTGCACTCTAACCATGGTGGCTACCAGCTATGCATGTTCCTCCTTTCTAGTTCTTTAGCTGTTTTCATATGATATAATAAAAGATTGACTAATTCTCACCAATTCTCTAGGCAATATTGCTTAATTTCCTATGGGTTAGTTTCCAAGCCGCTGCCAGACCCACGAATCCTGTTCCCACCATGCTTCGTTCCCCCTTGTGCACCAGTAATCGACCGCTTGGAACGTCCCACAACCTTGCCTCCCCGACTCAACCCAACACCTTCCTGCCCCGAATTCACTGGTGGGATGACCAATTCCGAGTCTTCACGTCCTACTCGACTATGCTTTGCAAGGAACAAAGATCGACCATGCCACGGGGATGGCCTCATCTTGAAGGGGCCTATGATACCACAATAATCACTACAAACAAGAAAGCTAGAGTGACCACCCACTCACTAGGCAAGCTCAAATTTGAACCACCATCGCCTCCTCTTTGAAATCCAAGCCCTACCTTCACCAAAGCAAGAATGTGAACCACCAATATCTCTCCCAAAAGAGCACCTTTCTTCCCACAACTCTTCACCAATCCACCAATCGATAATTTTATAATATTAAAAAATATAATAATAATTAAAAAACTATAATCCTAAACATACTCCTCTTAAAACTAATCACTATTTATTATCACCTACATTAATAATAAGATAAAACAACCACCTTCTTTTTAAAACGCAAACAATCCTAAACATACTCCTCTTAAAACTAATCATTATTTATTATCACCTAAATTAATAACAAGATAGGAAAACAAACGAAAGCAATCATAAATTCATACAATCGCAACTCATGGTTCAAGTAATATTATCACTCATAATGTGGCAACTAATGGTTCAAGGTAACATTTTACTACCCAATGCATGCTTCCCACTACCATACAACTCCAACTAATGGTTCAAAGTAATCGTTTACTAATTAATACACTGAATTTTGCTTTACTGAGAATCCTCTTTTTTAATGAATACACCTCATCTTTGTTTTATTTAAATCCATTTACAAAAGATAGTATAATATTGATGTTATCTGAAGGCATTGATGTAAATGCAATTTTGTTTTGTTTTAGCTTCAATGTATTTTAATAATTTCCTAAAACAAATATTGGTAACTTTTTACTACCCAATGCATGCTTCCCACTACCATACAAGTGCAACTAATGGTTCAAAGTAATCGTTTACTAACTAATACACTGAATTTTGCTTTACTTAGAATCCACTTTTTAATGAGTACACCTCAACTTTGTTTTATTTAAATCCATTTATGAAAGATGGTATAATATTGATGTTATCTAAAGGCATTGATGTAAATGCAATTTTGTTTTAGATTCAATGTTATTTTAATAATTTCCTAAAACAATATTTTTTATTTTTTTATTTATTTTTTATTTTTTTTAAACTTGTGAATGTAAACCAAAATTTTTGTATTTAGGTAATTTTTTTTAAGGTTTTATATTTTCTAAAAATCAATTTTTTAGAAATTTTTAAAATGACCAGTCATAATTTTTAGATTATTAATTTTTAAAATATATGAATTGAATAAATTATTTAATTGAATTAAAATGATATACATAAGATATTATCATTTCCCTAATAAAAAAATTAATTAAAAATTTTAATTCATTTAAATTTTTAACATATTTTAAAAATAAAATGTGATGTAGGGAGATTTTTTATATAGAGGAGGAATGACCTATTATAGAGTTTCGGACTACCAAGTGAGTCTATCATCAGGAGCTGCGACAATAGATATTCTAGAGATATTAATGATTTATCCATGAGCTATATTTAAGATTATATATATAAGTTACAAAAGAATTTAATTAAGAATTAATTTAGATGTAACCCATTTAATTTCATTTCTAATTAGCGTTTCATTTAATTTTTTGAAACTTGACAGATTTGTGCCTAAGCGAAGAGGATGTTTACAATGAGATTGTTATCTTTGCAATTTTTAAGAAAATTTAGATTGGAAATCAATTTCGCTTTGGATAATCTTAATTTCTCCAATTGTGTTGCGCCTAACCGAAGAGGATGTTTACAGATGAGATTGTTATCTTTACAATTTTTAAGAAAATTTAGATTGGAAATCAATTTCGCTTTGGATAATCTTAATTTCTCCAATTGTGTTGCGCTGTCCATCATGTCCCTTCCATAGTAAAGCTTGATATCATTAAATAATGAATCCATACAATTTTAAATGGCCAACCTTAAGTCGATTGCAGATTCCTAAAATATTCAGTAATCCATTTTTTTTGAATCCATACAATTTTAAATGGCCAACCTTAAATTGATTGCAGATTCCTAAAATATTCCTTAATCCATTTTTTTTTTTACTGTACTCATATCCGTAAATCCTAATATATTCCACGAATGCAATTGACTAAGCTTACCGGTATTAAATAGAAAAATAATGGATAAACAAAAGCGGAAAAGGCAATATGGTATTGAACACAGAGAAATCCAATGCCGTTATGTGGTTGGGCCAGTTTAACAGAAGGTAGGCTGAATTTGGGCGTTGAAGATCATGTCTAATATGATGAGTAAGTAATAGATCAATACGGTCACTGAACATATATTTTAACGCTCTAATGGTGTTAAAATAGATTTCAAAGATTAACATTCAAAGGGCATTGAAAATATAGTTGAACTCATGATGGCGTTAAAATAAAATTCTAAGATAAATATTCAAGTGGCTGTGGGTGCAACAGTTGTGATCTTTGGGAATCGGGACATTCTCATATACGCGTGCCGCTGGAATATTCCCAATGCCGACTTACCCCATTATCCCATTGGATACGACAGTATATACTCTGCCGACTTAACCCATTATCCCACTGGATACGGTACAGTATATACTCCTCTGCCGACTTCGTCCCTATATTGAGTCGATCTAGAAAGATCACATCAATTTACATTACCGCCCCTTTATTCTACTGTCTGTGTTTTGGGCCAGAAAAATGGCTGCCTTTCCAGTTTCTTCATACAGAATGAATCTGCGTTCAGTGGATTTTCGTTTACTGTGTATTCTGATCTTTGTATCACATTCATTTGGATCTTATGTGCGGCCTCCTCCTCGATCAACATTATCACTTCCTTTCAACACAAAGACCTCATCAGATCCTCAACAGGTATGATTTAAACAGTCTCAATAACATTACTTGCAGGTATTAAGAAAACATTTATAGTTTTTCCTTTGTTTTGCAGGTTCACATTTCTCTTTCAGGGAGTAATCATATGAGAATCTCTTGGATGACAACCGATGACACTGTAAGCTCAACAGTTGAGTATGGAACCTCTTCCGGAAAATACACATGTTCTGCAAAAGGGGAAAATACTAATTATCGTTATCTGCTCTACAAATCTGCAAACGTCCACCATGTTGTAATTGGACCGCTTGAAGCTGGTACTATCTATTATTATCGATGTGGAGGAAATAGCCCAGAGTATTCCTTCAAAACACCACCAGCCCAGCTTCCTATAGCGTTTGCAGTTGTGGGTAAGTTTCAGAAAAACCCATTTTAATATGATAAGTTCTGTATCTGGTTTTTTTTACCTACCCTATTCATCCCCGCTTGGGTATTATTGGAATGTTAATTATGGATTTATTGTACAGGCGACTTGGGACAGACGGGATGGACGAATTCCACCCTGCAGCATGTGGAGCAGATGAATTACGATGTGCTTCTTTTGCCCGGGGATCTTTCATATGCTGATTACAAGCAGACTCTATGGGACTCCTTCGGCAGGCTTGTCGAACCACTGGCCAGCTCCAGACCATGGATGGTCACGCAAGGAAATCATGAGATCGAGAAGATCCCCTTACTCGTTAGCAAACCATTCAAAGCCTACAATGCACGCTGGAAAATGCCATATCAAGAAAGTGGCTCCCCTTCAAACCTCTTTTATTCGTTTGAGGTTGCAGGAGCACATATATTGATGCTGGGCTCCTACGCAGAATTTGGGACAGATTCCGACCAATACAAATGGCTTCAGGTAGGGAGGAGCCGATTTCACCTAATTGCTCATTGATTTTTATAGGTTCTGTGGGTTAATCGCTACTCGCTAGTCATTATAAACACTTAATGGCATAACAAAATTCTAGGTCGCAATTTTTTATACCCTGCGTGCAAATAAATATTGAACATCTTATTCAAACTACTTGATGAACCCTATTTCATTAAATAGTCCTACACGAATAAATATTCGTTTCTTGTGAAAACAGGGAGACTTATCCCGAGTAAACAGGCGGCAGACTCCGTGGCTTATTGCTCTGATCCATGCACCCTGGTATAACACAAATACCGCTCATCAGGGTGAGGGTGATGACATGAAGGAAGCCATGGAACAACTGCTTCATGACGCTAAAGTCGACATTATTTTTGCTGGCCATGTTCATGCTTATGAACGCTTTGTAAGTTCCCATCACAAATTCCTTCCAATTTCGTCCACAAGTATTAAGCTCTATGAAACCCTAATTGCTCGATCATAGGCTAACTATGCATTGGTTGTTTCAGACGCGGGTATTTAAGAATCAAGGCATCCCATGTGGATCTGTGCATATCACTATAGGAGACGGAGGGAATCGAGAAGGCCTTGCTTCAGAGTATTCGACTTTTTAATTTAGATTAACATTGAATTGGAAGTACAAATGGGCTAAAAATTAAATTAATCATGGTTTAGTTAAGTTTTGCTGTTGAATTCGAAGCATATATTGTTTAGGAAATAAACTAATTAATTATTCTAATGAAAATGAGCACAGATATGAGGATCCGCAATCTGGGTTGTCAGTATTTCGTGAAGCAAGCTTTGGGCACGGTGAATTTGTGATATACAACGCAACGCATGCACATTGGGCATGGCACCGTAACCAGGATGACCAGCCAGTGGTTTCGGACGAGGTTTGGATTCACAGCCTCGTGGGTGTTTCTAGCGGCTGTTGAGAAGCTGGTTGTGGGTGCTCAGATATCAAGGAAAAGCGACAGATACAGACACTGATAGGAAAGTTGCTTTGCACCTAAGATATCAATGCCTATGGATGAACAGTTGGGCAATTACGTGAAGGAATCTATCTAAACCTATAATAAACATACCGCTTTGTCAATGACCTATTTCTTTTTTTTCGCCGAGGGCGGAGCGGAGATTTTTGTCCGGCTTCACCAAAAGCTTTATAATTCGGCGTCTTCACGTGAAGGCAGGTCACAATGTACGTCAAGAATATTTTTTGCTTTTTCTTTCTTTTAATATGCCCAAAGCACTAGTATGGGTTTGGTTACTTTTACCAATCCCTCTCCCATGTTTTTTCATATGTGAAGAATTGAAATTTGGGAGTCAAATTCTAACTTCCATCTCTAAATTTTATCCTTACGTTTTTAATAAATACATATTTAATGCATCAAATTCATTTAAATAAAAATTGTAAGTTGATTGTCTACTGGACTGTATTGATAAGTTTATTATGGATAACGATTTGATAAATATATATTTAACTAATTAATTTTTTTTAAGAGAAATATACATTTAATGAATTAGAGTTGAAAATTTTTGTTAAATTTAATTTTATTGTTGGAATGGTTTTGAATGGTTATAGCTTTCAACACTCTAAAAATCTGAAGTATTTTAGATTATGGACATTTAACGAATCAACTTATAATTTTAAAAAATTCTTACTAATTTAAACAAATTTAAATTGGAAAACATACTTTAAAAACTTTTCAAACATAATATAAATAATTAAATTATTAAGAACTAATTTAATACAATTTAAAATATTTAACGGAATATAACTTTAATAAACAATTTAATGTTAGTTGATTTGCTATATAAAACTTTTTTTATTCAATCATTGTACGACTCAATTCAACCAAAAAGCATATGTGGGTTGTAATGCATTCATTCAAAATGTGAATACTAGTGAACATTCATGGGAAAATGTAATATTTGATGATCAACTGTGATATTTTTTTTTTTTGGGATATTTGCAAGTGTACTTTTACTTATACTTTTCATTTTTCTCTTTTAAAATGATGGTATATTTATTTAAATATAATTTTACAAATATGTAAAAAAAAGATTTGTTTAATATTTATTGGTGTGATTAATTGAATGATTGATCAATATTTATAAGTATCGACTTATAGTAAGTATAATTATTTATATTTGAAGATGAGGGTAAGTATATTTATTTAAATCAAAATTTTTAATATCCCTATAAATTGCATTTACACTGACATTCACAATGGAAAATATTATTTTTACCATGTTAACGAAATGGTTGAAAACAAGAACCCTTATGATTTAGTTGCCAGCTAATTTGAATTAAATAAAGAGAATGATAATTCAATCAGAAAAGAGAAAACAAAAAAATAAAAATAAAAATAAAAATGACTTTCATCTTTATTAACTGGAATTTTCATCTTTGAATTCATTTATAAACTGGAAAAACAAAAATTCATCTTTAAATTCATTCATAAACTGGAAAAACGACCTTCATCTTCATTTCATCATGTGAAGTCAAGGCATTGATCATCACAACTTTGGTGAGGAACGTTGTGGCTCCAATGAAATGTATCCATGAACATGAGGTATGTACATAGAGCTTCATGGTTATTGCACACAAATGATAAGTAACCTTGACTTGTTTGGAAAATGGGACTTCATGGTTATTGCACACAAAAGATAAGTAACATTGAACTCTTTGGAAAAAAATTTGCAAGTGTTTTGTGCAAAGAATAATAGTTTATTTTATTAATTTGAAATATTGCTCTAGACTCTTGGTGTAAAAGAATTAATTATTTCATAGGAAGGTTCTGAATGGTTTCTACGCAATAATTTTCTAAAAACACACTTGTCAGCTTTACATATTAAAAACAAAGAAACCATTTTATTTTATTAAGATGTTGTTACTCTTGAAAAGACAACGCATGTGAATCTTGCAAACAAAAATATTTAAGAAGTCATATTAATTTTCATAAAGAATTCATGTGAATTTTCCATGGTAAAAGATAAAGAAACTATATTACTTTCATGTAAAAAAATGCATGGTAAAAGATAAGTTAGGGATTTTGTTTTGCATGGTAAAATATAAGTTAGGGATGATGTTTTCTTGGAAAAAAAACACACTTAAACCTGAACACAAAAAGATTAAATAGATTATGATATTTTTTCATAAAAAAAATGTATGTAAACTTTTCTTATGAAAAGAAAAAAATAAGTTATTTGATTAAAGAAAAGATGAAAGGAATATGAATGTATGTAGAGATCACATTAAGAATACTCACTCATACTAAGCATACTCACTCATACCAGTTACGCTCTGATCTTATTTGTATGGTTTTTCCCCTTCCTTTAGTGGTTTGTTTGAGAGGGTGACTGTGGCCCCACGTCCTTAACTTCATTGGCCGATGGGATAAGGTTGTGGAATATGGTGTAATTAGGAACAATGAAGCATCTCCTTATAGGAGAAACCTTCCTATGAATGAAGGTGGCCCAAAAGCCTAGACTAGAAATTATGACATAAAATTAGATTATTAATTTTTTGGAGATATTAGCATGATTTCTATACAATTTTGATAGGAATAAGTGCACAATAATAATATCCACTTGAAAAAAATGTTAATTGCATGCATCATTGTATTATATTTTGAAGTGAAATCTCTTTGCATACATTATCAGATTCTTGGAAAAGATAAAAGTTAATTAGATATTTTTTTTTGGAATTTTTTTTATGAATCCGTATGCATATATTACCCATGTTGTTTATTTAAAGGCTGCAAGGATTTGAGTACAAAGAGACATGCGTAGGAGTTTTGTGCATGAATTGGTGAAATTGTTTTCTTAAAACATGTATATGAATCATTTTCATACAAGAACATGAACACATGCTTGTTTGTTAAAAGGTTATGTGCATTGAAGTAATAGTCATTGTGTTAGAAAAAAACACATGTTGCATATACAAAAGGGTAGTCATTGTGATATAGAAAATATTTATACGCATTTTTATAGAGAAATTTATTATGTACATATTCTTGAAAAGAATAATGTCTTGAAAATATTCTCTAGCTAGATGAATTGTGTTGATTTCTTGATTTAAGTGCACAAAAGTGTTTTATGCATAAACGATGGTTAGCTGTGGTAATTTATTAAAATGGAAGCATTAGAAAGTTTCATGAAGAAAGACAGAGAAATGAGGTTATATTAACTTCCTTTTGAAAAAATATGTATTTATTTATATGAAAATAATAGTTAATGATGGTATAATACTAGAGAAGGGAGTATGTTAAAGAAGGGTTATTATGATAAGCCCTTACATACACAAAGAATAGTCATTGTGTTATACATATATGTTCTTCCCATGGATAGAAGAACTATTGAGCTATATTTCTTTAGAAAAATGTATATGTGATTACTTTTATGCTATCATAACTATTATGTTAGTTTATTTTGGAATAAGATAATGTACATACATGCAAGTTTTGTATTAGCTTTTGTTGGAAATAATATACATTTGTATGTGGGAAATGATAACATGTTGTGTTAGCTTACATTGGAAAATATTCTTTGGGAAAGAAGATGAATGACATGCACAAAAACCATAGTAATATGTTGGTTTCCTTGGAATATATATATGGGTAATTTTGGTATAATCTTTGGAAAAGAATACATGTATTTGTATGCTTTATTGCATTAGTTTCATGAAAAATAAAACATGTTTTCGCATGCCCTATTACACTAGATTTCCTTGAAAAAGAAACATGTGTTGCATGTTCTATTGTGTTAAGAATTCTTTTGGAAACTATATGCATTTGGAGGCATAGGAACAAGATTCGTTGTGTTAGCTTTCTTTACGTATTTTCATGCACCAAAAGTAATAGTTGAAGAGCTAGTTCTTT
This sequence comes from Pinus taeda, assembly GCA_000404065.3. Lineage (NCBI taxonomy): Eukaryota > Viridiplantae > Streptophyta > Pinopsida > Pinales > Pinaceae > Pinus > Pinus taeda. The sequence goes on along the minus strand of APFE031535020.1, from coordinate 3,696 downwards.
TGATAAAGTTTATGTAATGCACATGCCTCAAGATCATAACGGATGTGTTAGTTTCCTTTAAATGAATGTCTCGATAGTTATAGTGATTTGTCTTACAAGAATGCGGGCTTATGTGAGGGGAATATTAGTTAATGTGGTATTTTCTTATAAAAATACATTGATGGTTATGCTCTTACCAATAATTCATATGCAGCGTTAAAGGAAGCATATCATGATATTTTATTTACATTTCATGAATGTACATGAATAGATGGTGAAGCACCACTAGTATATATTTGTGAATTGGTTTGATTAATAATTGATTTAGTCATGATATCAAACATTGTTGGGAATAATAGTTGCAAGAAAAGGCTACGACATATAAAGGTGGATTAAGTTATGCTATATCAGGAATTAAGTTAGTGATATATGAAGATTGAAGGAATGTCCGTTGTAGGATAATCCACTGATGGCAAGAATCAGGCCCTAAATCCACAATGTTGAATGGTTTGTGAGTAAATGATGTGATGATGATTGTAATAGCTTATAACAAGTTTATTTTGTTTTTAAGAATGATATTTTTATAACAAGTTGCAATGGATGAAACCCCTTATAACTATTCAGTGAGGGGTGAACACCCTCATAAGCCCTTTAATAATAAAAATAATGTTTTTAGTTTTCACTCTACGGGTTTCTACGGTATATTGGTGTTAAATAATGTGATGGCCTATTGTGTGAGTTTGATAATGATTATTCCTTGCATGATGTAGCGTTTATATTATTAAGAATACGATTAACTAATTGAGTTAAAAGAATCATGGAATTAATGCAATGTTACATCTGAAAGATTATGTTAATATGCTTTAATGGTAATGTAATTTACTATTCCATTAGTAAAGTTAATCTATGTAATGATGAAGAATCTTTGTAATGGTTAATGAGGAATCTAGAATAGTAATTTAGATAGCTACCTATGGGTAAATTGCGTAAAAAAATTCTAACTCTCTAGTTGATTAATGGTTAATAAATACATATAAAGAACAAGTCATACTAAATATTAAAATATTCATATATCTCACATATACATATTTAAAAAAACTTGTAACAATAAAACTTAGAAAAATAACAATAAATAGTCCAAGTTTAATATCATAAATAAAATTCCAACTAAATTTGATATTTTAATTAGAGTTTAATATGTAACCAAATATGTTAATTTTTAGCATGATATCTTTTTTAATTAAAATTGAAAAGAAAAATGACATAAACTATCTTTAAGAAAATCTCAAATCCCTTTATCTATGGTAAGTATTAACTAAAAATTTTGTGAATATTACTGAAGGTTAAAATCACTCCTTCAGTTTGAACTATTTTAGAAATATGACTTCCACAAATTCAATTTAATTATAAATAATTTTTAGACTCATGAGATTTCACAATTTCAATTTAATTATAAATAATGATTAGACTAATCGTATGGATTTAATCTCCATAGAATATTCTTAATAGTATACAGAAATAAAAGGTTGAGATTTATCTCTGAAATAGTTATGTCATTTTTATTTTTTTAATTACATTCATTAAATTAAAATAAGAGCTATATGGACAAATCTCCATAGAATACTCTTAATAGTATACATAGATAAAATGTTGAAATTTATCTCTAAAATAGATATGTCATTTTTACTTTTTTTAATTACATTCATTAAATTAAAACAAAAGTGGCATAGACAAGTGACATTTGAAATGGAGTTATGAATTTTTGGGCAGTGATATTCATGTGCCACATGGTATTGAACCCAAATTAAATAACAAGACCTAATTTACAAATTAAGAAAATTCAAAAACTTCTCTATTGTTGATATAAACAAAACCTATTAAAAACATATATATATAGATAGATATGATATAGATATAAATATTTATTAAATATATAAACATTAAATAGTTATATTATTATGAAATTTATTATTAATTACATTTATATAAAAATTATTAATTAAATTTAATTTTAAATAATAATAAAGATATGTTTACTAAAATTTGAAAAATAATATTTTACATTTAATTAATGAAAGTAAATTGAAAAACTAATTAGACCTTGAATTTTGGTTTGAGTGTTATATATATAAATAATATATAAATTGTAATTACGTATTTTTTTTACCCCATAAAAGTATAACCCAAACAAATATAATGTTTATAGTAACCGAAATTATAATTAATGATATGGTTGGTTATATATATGAAAATATTTTTATATTAAGTAGGAAGGAAGTGTTTGGTTTATTTACGGAAGAGATTAAGTTTTAAATTATTATAATAAATATTTATTATAAGTTTAAAATTTTTAATATCGTACATGTAATTATTGGAATTTGACCGAAATATAATAATATTTATTTTAATTAGAGGAAGTTGGTGTGAGGGGAAATTGTTTGCTTTAAAAGAATAATTGAAGAAAAACTCATATGGAAATTTAGTGCAATCTAGTATTGCAATAGAAGCATGCACTCTTTTTAAAGCGATTCACTTAGTCAAATCCTTTCATCCCAATCATCTAATGGTTTTTGGTAACTTTCAACTTATAATCAAAAACATTATTAAAATATCAAAGGATAAATATCTAAGTCTAAAAGCACCATCAATCTAAAATGAGATTAGGTTCTCTCTCTAAAATGCAAGATAAAATGGTTCCATGTCAATCAACTAAAGAATTAGGATATAAATACTCAAGCCAACAAGGTTGTAATCATGAATCAAAAGGGGAGTTTGCCTTTAAGGGAATCTATGCTAACCATCCCATTCCTTAGTCTTATGGAACAACAAGTGTCAACTCATAGTTGTAAAAATGGAGCCACTAGTCTTATGGAACAACAAGTGTCAACTCATAATTGTACAAAATGGGGCCACTAGTCTTATGGAACAACATGTGCTAACTCGTACTTGTACAAAATGGAGCCGCTGAAGAACACTATATGTCATTCACAATAACCATTTACCTCCCCATGTCATGATGAGAGTGTATGTAACTTGCAAAGGTTATAATGTCTTTAGCCTTGTATCACACTTCCATTGTGAGATTTATTCGGGATTGTAGATGGATTTCATTTTCTTGAGTTGGCTCATGGGGTATTTAGGTGGCTTGGTGGAGGGGATGTAGCTTAATTTTGATATCGTCATTCCTTTAGGTGATTTGGCCCCCTCCATAATAGGCAAAATCATGGATTTTAGGGAGCTCTGTGGCACTGACAACTTCCTCTAGTAGCACAAATTACACTTAATGAACTATATATTGTTTGGTAGGTTGTCTTAGACAAGATGACAACAATAGAGAGTTCACTTGGTAAGGAATTAGGCATGTTTATGAGCATCACACTTCAACTGAGGAAGATTCATGTTGTGGAATAGAGGGCTATTAAAATGGAAAATATGCTAAATGTATGGGATGCAAACCTCTTCTTACGTAGACTTTGGGACAGATTCCAACCGATACAAGTGTCCTTAAGCAGGGAGCCAATTTCACCTAATTTCTCATTGATCTATTCAGAGCAATAATCTCATTATCTGTTAGGTGGAATATGCAGTTTGAATTCAGTTCAATTAGTTGAGTTTAGTTGAGTTTTAATGGGTACTTTCTCTAGTTATTTATTATTGTTGTTTCCTTGTCTCCTTTGTAATCTATTTAGTTGTTACTCAACGACGAGAATATTTGTT
>APFE031535006.1:160182-212710 GCA_000404065.3 Pinus taeda | reverse complement strand
AAGACTCAGGGGTTGTCTTCTTTCCAAAATCTTTTTCTCTTTCAGCAAACTTTTTCACAAGAGAGTCAAAGGTCACATCTTTGAGATTTCCATTTGCTTGCAAAGACTCAAGATAATTGGAGTAAGTAGGATAAAGTGCCTTGAGAAAATCAATAAGAGGGATATCCAGCTCAACCTTAGTGGATTTGATATCATGCATTATAGACTTTATTTCAGATGCAAGAGCAAGAGGATCATTATTTTGCAGTTCAAGAGTGAAGAGTTTAATCATGAGTTGGACGACTTCAAGTGCAGAATGTGAGTCATAGAGTTCTTTCAGCTTTTGTAAAGCTTCAAAGGCAGTTGAATATGATGAAATATGGCGACTCACCTCTTTATTTACAGATGCTGTGATTAATGAATAAGCTTTGTTGTTCTTGTTTTCCCAAATGGCGAGCTCTTTGTCTGAGGTAGGCTTTTCTGGGTCACTATCTCCTTCTCCAACACACTCCTTTCCACAATTCATTGAAGATGAGGGTGTGTTGTATCATCCAGGACTAATCATGATAGTTCTCCTTGTCAGTGAGAACTATTCCTACCATAGAGATGATTGAATGCATTATGTAAAAAAAATACTTCTGCTGATAAAAAAATACTTCTACCAATATATAGTAATAATGTACTCAAAAATTTCTGTGGGAAACAATTTTGGAGCAGCAATTTCAAAGCTCACTGAAAGGAAAAAAACACCATAAATCCCTTTGATTCTCTAGACCTTGAAACCAGTAATAAAAGATATGGCAGCGTTAAAGTGCTGGACAGCATTTTAAAAAAATATGGGCATCATTTGTGCATGATGTTCATGACACCTTTTTCGTTGGGTGCAACTTATATGGGCTCGGCCCAATATAAACCTTTACAAACTCAAATGATCATAGCCATAAAACTCTCCATTGAAGTGGACGTCTTTTCACAAGTGCTGCAGGATCAATTTAAAATTATGATTTAAATACCATATACCAATCAAATGTAGAGACCCTTCAAACGCAGAGACCCTTCCATCAAATGTCGATACCACTCAACGCATTCAACTGTTACCAATCACTAAAACTTTGATACCATACGTGTTCAACAATAACCAAATGCATTACAATAACCAAATGCAATGCACCCTTCAGCGCGGTGAGAGCATTTGAAATGCAGTTCAACGCAATAGCGCACAGTTCAAAATGCAGTTCAACGCTTAGACAGCGTTATGAACCAAACCCCCCAGCGTTCATGTCAACAGCATATATATATGAAATGGACAGGAAAAAAACGCGTATATATGACAATGTTTATGTAAAAACAGTGTTTAAACACCGTATTTATAACAGCCTTCCACGGCCACAGGAAAAACGTGTATATATAACAGCCTTCCACGGCCACAGGTATGGTGCTCTGCTGTTTGAATGAGAAACAAGTTGAGTACGACTTCGTCCTGGTCGATCTCCCTACTGGTGCTCACAAGAAAACCGCGTATTCACTGGACTCCAAACGGAAACGAGGTTTGGGGTTCAACATATGTTTTGATATCACTATACGAGACTCGATATGACTATCTGAGCAGATGCAGTACCATGAAGGACAGCGCTAAAAACATTATGAAATGTTTATGTCAGGACAGCCAGAGAGCAATCAACGTATTCAGAAGAACAGGCAGAGGAACGTTTCATTGTTCAGGTGAGTATATTTATGTCAGACGCAGGCTTGGGTTAAAACTCACAATGAATCCGTGCGTATAACACATAGCAAAATGGAACTCACACACAACGAATATATTAAACAATCACTGAGATTTTGCAAGGATATGACAGACATGTCAGCTTGCAGAACATAAGCAGAATATGCAAGAAGGAGTTACAAAGAACAAGAACTAAAAAGGAGCTGGTCTGATACCATGTCAGGCCAGGAGTAACTCCAGTTTGGCAGAAAACTGATTCATTTATTATTCCATAGGTAACCCATTATTATATACAATAGGGAGTGATTGTTCAGTTCATCTCCCGATGATTGTTCACATTCCCAATTTATTTTATTTACATAAAATTCCCAATCATGAAGATTAGGTGTCAACACAAATTAACCAAGGCAGAAAGAAGGGGCTCTCACAATATCAAGGGAAGTTTGAATGGGAGATTCTAGAACTCAATTGAGCAAAGAAGAAGCAGCGTTTCAGAGCCTCTTGAAAGCCCATAATGACTTAGCAAAGGGACAAAAAGAAATGGTTGAGGAGATAAGGCAGCGAAATCAAAATAAGGGCAGCAATGGGGAATCTTAAGCAGGATAAGGTGTTAGGACATCTTATAATATGGCAGCTAACAATCCCCAAATCCATCCTCAAAATTATAGTGGTGTATCTCATCCTACCAAGCCAAAATTTTTGCATTCCACCCCATCACACGCCATTTGGTGATTATTTTCAGGAATACCAATCTATAGGAGAAGAATTTCGAGATGCCATTACCTTTAAAGACTTTTGTCTTCTGAAGAATGGTAACAAAGGCAAAGGAGGAGGAACAACTACACATAACACATAATTGCAGAGAATTGTTGGGAAGCTGACCCTTCCAAACTTTGATGGTTCTACTAAGTGTACTCAAGGGCATGGATTCAAAAATTAGACACTTACTTCCAGTTGAATCAGTTGACAAGAGCATATGCAATTAAATTTGCCATCTTGCATTTGGAAGGAGAAGCACATGAGTGGTGGTACCATGGTTTAACCACTTTGGGCCATGCCAACATAATTGCCTATGAGGAGTTTGCTCAAAGAATAGTAGAAAGATTTGACCCGAAGGATCTGGAGTTGTACTTCAGAGAGCTCACACAACTCAAGCAAAATGGTAGCGTGGAGCATTACATAGCAAAATTCTTGAAGTTAAGAAAAAACTTTCGGTAGAAATCACATATCAATGTGATTTCTACCGAAAGTTTTTTCTTAAACCAATATGGATCACAGATGCCTGAATTCAGAAATTACTACCCTACACGGAAGGGCCACTACTGTTAAAGTTCATCATTCTTGAAGTTGTTAATCGTGCTACCAGATTTGTCAGAGGCTAGGAGGTTTACGCTCTTTGTTGAGGACTTGGTTAAACCTCTACGAAGGTTAGTAAAATCTAACAGACCAGCTAATTTACAGGATGCAGTCAGTAGGACAAGGGATCTATAGGATGCAATTCCTATGACCAAGGCATCTATCAAACCCACCTAAGGGAAGGGATACTAGACCTCATCAAAGAAATTGGGTAGGGAAGAAGTCGTTGGATGTGGAGACTAAAAGAGATCTTAGGAGAAGGAGATTGTGTTTCACATGCCAAGAACCATGGGCACCAGGGCATCGATCCACTGCAAAGGGGAAGGCTCATTATATTGAGTGTTCTCTGATAGAGAGGACGAGGGAGATGAGCAGGAGCAACAAGAGGAGCCTAGAGAAGTGGAGGATGAGCCTCAACCAGGGGAACAAAAAGTGTATCATTATTTCACTTTCAAGCATTCCTCGGTATCTTACCCTCGAGATTTGGGGAACCATACAAGGACAAAAGGCAATAGTATCTGTCGATAGTGGGGCTTCCCACAACTTCAATGTTGTTGACTATGTAGCTAGAAGGATTAGCTACCACGGAGATTGAGGGATTCTCTATAGCCATTCCAGGAAACAAGTTCATGCAGTGCAACAAGATGATTCCCAAAATGAGTTTGACAATGGGAAACCATATTGTTACATATGATTTCTCTGTGACTACCGTCCCTGATAGTAACATAGTATTGGAAGTCCAATGAATTATCATTCTTGGGTGATACACCACAAGTCACCAGCAAATGGAGATGGAGTTTATGAAGGATGGAAAAAAGGTGGTGCTAAGAGGCATGCACACCTACCCTCCCAAGACAATGACATTAAATCAGATGGAAGCAATTTTCCGACATGGGGACATTGAGTGGGCGGTAGAATGTAGAGTGCCAGAGAAGAGGCCAGAGGATCAGTCCCAGCAGTATCCAGTGGACATCACAACTCTATTACAGAAGTACTAGAAGGTGTTTGGGGACATTACACCTAGGAGACCACCTAACAGAGGTTTTGAGCATATCATTGAGTTACAGGAACCCTATAGCATACAAAGATGAGATAGGGAAGACTATTCAGGCGCTGCTCAGACTAGGCCATATACGCTCTGATTCCAGCCCATTTGCTTCATCGATAGTCCTAATCAAGAAAAAGAATGGGTCCCTAAGGATGTGTATCGATTACAGGGCACTGAATAAGAAGACAATCAAAAATCGATACCCAATTCCCATGATTGATGAATTAAAAGGGGCCAAATATTTTTCCAAGATTGATCATCCCTTGGGTTATCAACAAATTAGATTCAGAGAGTAGGATATTCCTAAAACAACTTTCAGATGTCATTATAGCCATTATGATCTTTTGGTTTGGGTTGACCTACACACCTGCTACATTCCAATCTTGTATGAGCCATGTGTTCAACACGCAGTTACACAAGTATGTGCTAGTCTTCTTTGATGACATCTTGGTCTACAACAGGACATGGGAGGAGCACCTACAGCACTTGGAGGAGGTATTAAGGATCTTGGAAGAGCATCAATTTTATGCCAAGTTGTCCAAGTGTGAGTTTGATTTGACAGAGATGCTCCATTTGGGGCATGCGATTGGAGGGGAAGGAGTAAAGGTGCGCACCAAGAGAAGATCCAATCTATCATTGACTAGCCCACTCCCAAGTATGTGACTATGCCGAGAGGTTTCTTGGGTATCCCCACTTACTATAAACGATTTGTCAAGGGGTTTTTACATTTGGGGGCTCCCCTTACAAATCCAACTAAGAAAGAACGTTTTTCTTGGATTGATGTTACAGATAAGGCATTTGTGCAACTTAAGGAGGCAATGAGTTCTTTCCATGTTTTAGTTTTGCCTAATTTTCCTTAGCCATTTGTTTTGGAGTGTGATGCTTCAGGTGAAGGGATTAGAGTTGTATTGATGCAAAATGGGCATCCTATTTCTTTCAAGAGTTGGAAGATTAGGTGCTATGAGCATCACTATTTCATATATGACAAAGAGATGCTCGCTATCACGCATGCAATAGCCAAATTTAAACTGTATCTGGTGGCTAACCGTTTTAAAGTCAAAACCGATCATAACAGTCTCATATTCTTCCTAGATGAGAAGGAGCTAAATGATCAACAACAGAAGTGGGTGAGCAAGGTATAAGCTTACAATTTTGAGATTGAATATGTCAAAGGAAAGCATAATGTGGTGGCAGATGCATTATCTAGAAATTATGCAGTATTTTCCCTCATGGATTCATCTTTGGATTGGAAGTCCCAACTATTGGTGGAGTACTCGAAGAACAAGATGGCTTGTGAGATCTTAGATAGATAAATACAGGATGGTAGATACAAGGTGGTGCAAGACATCATCTACTACAAGGACAAAATCTATTTGGTACCAGAATCGTAGCTGAAGGAGAAGTTGATACAGGTTGTACATGATTCTCCACTTGCAGGGCATCCAAACTACCTCAAAACCTATAGGGCGATTAGGGAGAGATTCTTTTGGAAGGGCCTTGTTACCCGCTGCCAATGGTGACCCCTATAGGATAAATTTTCTCTTATATTTGTCTTTAGCCAACAGCAAGCAGTCCTTTGCAACCACCAAATAGCTCGATGTGCCACCATTCTCTGCTACCTAAGCTAGCCATTGTGTGCCCTCGCCTATTTGTTATGATCGTAGGTTAGAAGGTGAGCCTTCCAACCTCGAAGGTATGACTTTTCATTATGTTATTGGGTGTTTATGCTTGCTTTTTCTTCAACACGTTTGGACATGAATTAGTGGCAGGATTCGATGAAAAGAATGGGCTTGGGTTGTGCTCTTATTCCCTTGTCCCAAACTAGGGTTCAATCTTGTATCCTAGTCTAGTGGGAACTCCTCTATGGACTACAGCCTTAGGAGTGGCACTACATGGGAAACCCTAATTTTGGTTGCGTGGTCCTGCTTCTTGACACCATATATTTCGCTCCCTTTCACTCATTACAAGCTCCTTTTACATTTTTCCCATCTTGGTCCACATTTGTCCATTGGGTCCACAAAGTGTTAGCCTCCCCTCCACTTGTCTACACTTTGGGTCAAGCCTGGAACGACGCCCTAGAGGTTGATGCAACTAAAAAGAAAGTTAAGAGTATAATTTGGCCACTTACAACAGGGAATGTACCACAAAATGCAAAAGATGGTCGAGACATAAAAATTTAGCACATGGGCACAAGCCTAACACAAACTCTACACCCTATCACTATGGCCATCACCCTAGTTCCTAGGGCCCCTACGGGTGCCCCCTGCATCATTAAGGAACCCATGATATTCCCAACCCCTAGCGGGCGATGTACTACCCAACCTTAGGGGGTAATCACTGCTATATCATACACATCATGCTCTCATCCCCTCGAGCCCTGAGTAGTAAAAGAAAGAAAAATCAATAAAAGGCAAAAGGCATATGAAGAAGGATGGAAAAACAAAGGTCGACGTAACTCATGTAACACCTACCCATGTTGTGGGCTTCCCTCATTGTAGCAATAATGCAGGTGGGCCTCCATCTTGGAATAGGCCTCCCTATATGGGATCCAAGCCCTCAAGAGGGTCATAATGGCACTTGTAGGGTGAGCGTCGAGAGCCATGGGCCTCCACCACAACAAATCATTGATTGCCACATCATGGGCTTCTTCAACACCACACATTGCTTGTCCGTTCGCTATCTTGTCTTGGAGCTTCTCTTTGCAATATGGATGGATATATTCTCATTATATTGTAAGTGACTTTTAATACTACATCTTTACATTGTTACATGTCTAATGAATGGAATATTATGTCATGATCTTGAATGTGCCCTAATTTAATGTGAATTTATGAGAACATTGGGATTGTTGGATGTACTACATGCATTACTCATAGATAATGTGAATGAATGTTCCTAGAGGCTTGTTTTGCATATTGCAACCTTGAAACTCCGTCAATAAATGTCAACGAAGTATAAATATTTGTTGTAGTTGTGTAGTTGGCAGCTGCCTCCTTAGTGCTAGCAAAGTTGCATAGGTCTCCTTGATGTTGAGAAATCCATAAAGTGGCAGTGAAACAATTTCTCTTATCTTGACGTTAGCTTGTGAAGATTTTCATTATTATTATTTGTTATTCTAGAATTATCTTTTCTTATCATCAAGACTAATGCCAAACAAATAAAAGAACACAAGATGTAGGCACACTGCCAGGGCAAAACCCCACTCTAAGGGAAAACCCAGTCAAAATTCTTCCTTCAGTAGATTCAAGATGAGATGACCAAGACCCTTACAAACTAGACTAGACTCCCTCCATCAAGTCATTCTTCATCTCTATGTTTGATCTTCTTCAATTGATCATCCATGTCACTGTGTGAACACCGAGTCCTTGTCATTGAGAAGGTACCGAATTCTTGTCTTTGTGGCAACACTGAAACCTTATCATTGTCATAACATCCAGACCTCATACCGAACCTAATTCACTGAGATAGTACCGAGATCTCATCACTATAATTATATTGAGATCTCACCATTGTAGAATTCGATGCGTCGAGACCCCATCACTATAATGCACCGAGACCTCCTCACGATTTCATCACTGTAAAAGTACCGAGATCTTCACCACTGTAATTAGACCGAGACTTGTGATAACATGGCACCAAAATCCTTTACTGAAACTGTGGCATTGTGGTGAGACTTCATCTCTTATTTTGCACTGAAATATAATAGCAACGAGATTGTAGTAACACCGAAAACATTCAGTGTGATCACCGAAAACTTCTCTAAAATCTGAGCTTTTGTGTTAGTGGAATGTGAAGATCATAGGCTTGTATATATAGTGGTATGTCCATCCTAAATGAGCCGACATGGATCATGAAGAGATGTGTCTTTGTTTTAGGCCGACATGAGTTCATTTGATGATTATTCCTTTGAGGCCAACTTGAAGAAGACTTTGAGGAGGCTGACTTGATAATGATCAAGAAGACTTTGATGGAGGAGCCTTTGACCAATAAACAAATTGACTTTGACCCAAATAAATAATCCTAAAGCCTACAATGGAGGCTTGACCTATAACAATTGACCCAAGCATGAAACCCATGCTTTAACAAGACCATTAAATCAATAATAAAAATTCTTTTTTGTTTTCTTTTGACAAATATATTATATTTTGACTTCAAGTACAATTATGAAGACCCAACCTAGTTACATTCTTCAACACTTGATAGAGAAAAGTTATTGATCAAAGTAACTCTTGACTCCATTTCTCCCAATTGACAAGGCACTGCGTATGGGATCCTTGGTGATCATATCTTCATCGAAGAATCTTTATCCTTACCTTATCTCTCATCCTATTTCTTAGTCCTTTCAAGGATAGGTAGTTTCTCTAGGGCTTGGTACGAATTTCATTTGGAGTGAGCTCTTGCAAAACCAATTGGACGAGCTTTTGTGTTGGTGTTTCCTCTAGCCCTCTGCCAAATTTGAGGCAAATCTCACGGTTGAATCTCAAGATAGTTGATGCCCTAGCCATCATACTAAGTGGGAACCCTTGATGTTGCTTTTGACTTGGGGATTCCTTAAGGTTTGTAATTTAGTAGCACATCATTCAAAACCTTTTCTCTTGATTACATTGACCTTGGATGAACTCCTATCCCATCACAGACTCCAACCCTAGCTCTAATATAGTCTTTCTCCCAAGGGGTTTTTCATGGAAAGCCATTCTAGCTTCTCCCAAAGCTCACACCTCAATTGAGCCTTTCCATTGAATGAACCATCCTTGCCTCACTTTGAACCCTAGTATAGACACATTGATCAAAGGTGAGGGTTATTGGGACTCCTCCCATCGCTGAAAATACGAGAAGAGAAGGGGTCATAAGATGTCATCACTGTGGGCCTTTGTCCCAAATTGTTGTTGTGCCCTCTAGTTCTAGCCTATATACTAGGCTTGCTAGTTTGTGCAACAACAGGCCTCAAGTTGGACATTCTAAGGTATGTTCATGAGTACAACATTTGTCAGCAGAATAAGGAGGAGCATTGACACCCAACAGGTCTATTACAGCCACTACCTATTTTAGAGCAGAAATGGGAAAGCATCTCTATGGACTTCATTACAGGGTTGCCTTCAGTGCAATGCAAGGATTGCATATATGTGGTAGTGGACCAGTTTACAAAATACGCCCATTTCTTCACGATTCCCTCTAGGATTTTAACATCCTAGGTAGCAGAGTTATTCTTTCAAGAGATCTTCAAACTGCGTGGTCTTCTCAAGACCATAATCAGTGACAGAGACAGTAGGTTTATGGGAGATTTTTGGCAGGAATTGTTCTGGTTAGTGGGCACAAAACTCACTCCTAGTATGAGCTATCACCCACATACAGATGGACAGACGAAGATAGTAAATAAGTGGCTCGAGGGGTACTTGAGAAATTATGTCTCAAGGCAGCAGAGAGCATGGGTGAAGTGGCTACATCTAGGCGAATACTACTACAACACTTCACACCACATGTCAATCAGGATGACACCATTCAGGGCATTCTATGGCTATGATACATTATCCTTTGTGGACATGGCTTTTGGAGACCGTAGGGCCCCAAATGGCTAGAGATTGGGTCCAAGAGTGCCAAGACATCTTAAGGCACTCAAAGACAACCTTCGCACAACTCAGAATTGGCAAAAGATATATGCAGATTGGCATCGGATATAGCAGAGCTTCAAGGTGGGAGACATAGTTTACGTACGCCTGCATCCATATAGGCAATCATCCCTCAAGCAGAAGAGTGCAGAAAAGCTTAAAACACGGTTTTATGGACTTGATCAGATCATAAGGAGGATAGGAAAGGTGGCTTATGAGTTGGAGCTTCCAGAAGGAAGTAAGACACATAATGTGTTCCATGTATCTTGCTTAAAGAAGGCAGTTGGACAGCAGGTTGTCACTTCATCCGAGCTACCTCCCTTGGATGAGGAGGGACATTTGGTATTAATTCCTAAAGAGATTTTGGAGGTACGCGAAAGAAGGCTGACGAGCAGGGTGATCAAAGAATATCTTGTGCGCTGCAAAGATTTGCCTTCAGAAGATGCTACATGGGAGGTCGAACAAATATTGCAGCATCCATGACTAAAATTGCTAGAGGGCAAGCAATTTCAGGCAGGGAGGACTGTAATGTCCCCTATCTCATGAGCTAGAGACATGACTTCCGCTTGCCTAGTCATCTCCTAATAGGCTAGCGAGAAGGAAGAGTTAATCTAAGAGATCCATGGAAATTTACCAATTTTGTTATTATTAAATAAAAGGGCAAATAACAAATAAAAGAAGAGGCAAAAAGTATTTTATTTTTAAAAAGGGGCAAAAGTCACTTAGAAAGAGAAAAGTGACTTCTTCAATAAAATAATATTAAAAGAAGATCTGGAAGCTTGAAGAAGTCTCAATGAAAGATTATAAAAGGAGAAGGGAGCTCAATGATTGATCATTCTATTCCATCATATCATCTGCTATTGGTAAGGAGCTCAAGTGAGTTCATTTTCAAGGGTTTTTGGTGAGACCCTCACACTAGCATTGGTGGATCTTTGCCACCCTGGTTAGATTCTTTCCATCTTTGGTGGACAACACTTGCCATCCTAGTGGAATTCCTCCTTTGATTATTTCTGAGATCTGATCGAATCTGTTGCAGGAGAATGTTCGCATCATAATTTGTATTTGCAGGTCTGCCTCTTTAATACAAAGGGTCGAGTGCAACAATTCTTCTAGGAGATCGAGTACAATATTAGAGAGGCAAATTCTGGGGTGTTTCCTTGCCATTAGAGTGTTCGATCTCTCAGCGCCGAGAGCTATTTTCAAGCAGCATTATTCATTCTACTCCAAGGGTGCAAATGTTTTCTGTGAGAGGAAAGTGCCGGGATTGAGGAGTCGATTTCTTCTTGGACCAGAAATGTTGAAGGCCGAAACTTCTATTTGGAAGCAACACAAATTAAGAGAGGCCGAGAACTACCTTCTTCCAGCCGTGGTATCAGATCGAGCGGCCTACATTGAGATCGATTGTGTATGCCAGGAGCCGTACAATTCCTTCTGGTGGATCAAGGGTTTTCAAGAGCCAAATTGCCATAATTCTCCAGCCATCCCAACAGTCAGAGAACGAGTTATATGAGGATGCATTCTTGATGCATCGGCAGTGAGTTTATAAGGCCAAGATTATTTTTGCATTGTCAATGATTCAGGAGGCCAAAAGTCTTGTGCAATGACCTTAATTTCTGAGGCTGAATTATTGCCAAACCTGGGAACATTGAATATTTGAAAGGCTGACTACAATTATAATATCCATTGGGCTACGATCTTGTCACTGGAGCAGACTGATCAAGGGAGAATCGAATCATCCATTCCCATCTCTGTCTACAAGGGAAGGATATAACCTCTGGTGTATCTGCTTCATAATCATTTCCAGCACTTGGATTCTCAGGGAAGCTGATTATTTGCTTGGCTGTAGCTTACTGTTTCAATATCAGAAGTGACCGTTCAGTTATTGCGGAGCTGTGTGTAATTTCTTGGTGTGATTCTTCACTAGCAGAATCAGGAAACACCATTGCGCCGAGTCTTGTTTCTCTAGAAGTTGATATTTTGAGAAGGCTGAGCTCTCTTGGAGAAATTGCTTGTATTCACCTTGAGATCTGAAGGTTTCCCATGTGTTTTTCTCCCAGTTATAATCTCTGAAAAATTGTTTTAATAAAGATCAGACATTGCCTCTTCCAATTTATGTGCCAAATTATTGACAGACTGGTGTATGGATTCTTGAAATATTTTTTCCAGATTTTGCTCATTAACTGTTTGTAGAAATTTGTTAAAGAAATTTGCAAATATATTTTGGAAACATTTGCTTGGAAAAAGTTGAAATTTTCTCTAAATCGCTACAAGCCTTGCTTGGAACATTACACTGGAGGAGAGTTTGGTGTCAAAAACAATGCTATTTATCTTTCCATTCAAATTTTGGGATGTCACAATGACTAGATTGATCAATTTGAAATACCTTAGAAAATTCCTGATGACATCCAGTGAATGAGAGAAAGCAAGATTTCAGGTTGCCCTTTGGCGATATGATATGCTGAGATCTACATGGATATTGATTTGGAATAAAACTGCCAGCCTTTGTGAATCTAATCCTCCTAGATTTCACCTCATGACAAGCTGTTGATTCCAATAAAATTGTTTGGTTTGTAGGGTTTGTTACAAGCATGGGCACCCTGCCAGGAACTGCCCAGACGCAAAAGAAAAGATGGAGGATTATAACCAGACTAATGGATGGAAAGCATAAACCAGTTTGGCTAAAAGCAGGAGGGAAAAGGAAACGGTGCCCAAAAATATATCGACTGGGATTTTCATACATCAATTTGAAAAGGTTTAGGGAGAGCATTTTATGCATGCATAATACAAATCCAAGATGAAGTCCAGAAGATGGTCATTTCTCTCGAATGGACAAGATGCATGAATAATATTTCTTTGAAAAATAGCCATTCATTTGTTACACAAGCTTGTGCTTCCAATGGAGAATGATTCTCTTATTCACAACATTAGGGAATAGGTTGCAGAGATGTTCAAATTTTGAGGAATCCATCAAGAGGAAGCTTGAATTTCTCAAGTCAAAGTTTACAAATTTTATCAAGGAGACGGAATAACAAACCAATATGGTATCGAGATATAAGATAAGGAGAAATTCCTTAACAATCTAAACCTTTGAGATAAAAAAAGGGAACCTTGTACCATGAATATTGCAATTAGTAAAATTGAAATCCATAAAATACATTAGACATTATGAAGGTCATAATAATAGCACTACCTCATTGTTTCATTGCTTGTGGCCATACAAAGTTTAATCTATTTCTTGTATGAGTGCCACTGTATATTGTGCCCTTCCCAGCCCTCAACCATCCATGTTCAATTTTATTCAACCATTATAGAACTTCACTCTTCAGCAACTATCAAAACAGAAACTGAAAACTGTGGCAAGACATTAAGGTTGAACTAGCCAACAATTTTTTTGGCTTTGGGGCAGTTAATCAGATAAAGTTCAATAAACTATTGTCAAAAACCAACAAAAAACTCTAATTTGCAGTGGATGAAGTCACCATTGCACGGTTTCAAAAGCCAGTGCTGCAACCTTTTTTCTATATGAAACTGATGACTTAACAAGGTTCTTGATTGTGCTATGCAATAAACATAGATTATGAGATGCTAATGAATCTGAAAAATAACAGCAGACTAATAATATTGAATACTTACTGAAGCAATATGTTTATACTTAGGATTTCGTACTTATCCAGGCTAATGACACTTTAATACACACTGGAATGCTACTATTGTAAGGACAATTTAGCATGTAAGAAGAAGAACTTACATGCATGACAAGTACTGGGCATTTGACGAGTTGAATCTTGTCAATATTCTGCACATTTAAGGTCATCCTTGCTCAGAATTGCTGGACATCTTTTTATAAACCAGAAGTTGACCAACTCCTAAGTATATGAAACAGTTAATTAAATAGTTCCACATATACAAATTAAGTTAAAATGCCATTAACTTACCTTGAAGATATCAAAGCAAAAAGTCATTTTTACAGGGTAGAGAACACGAATGCCTGAGAGAATAGCACTGTGAAGAACAACAGCTCTTAACCTTGGTAAACGGGAAGCTAAGTGTAATGTAGGCCCACTTCCAACAGACTGTCCATACAAAATCAAATCTTCTTGCCTTATTCCATAGTCTCTTCTTAGACAATCGTAGACTGCTTCTATATCAGCATATGTGTTGAACTCTGTTGCCTACCCACAGTAAGAAGAACCATTACACAAATAACCTTTCAATCTATGTGAAGCATCCAAGTTCAATTAAAAAGTTCTATTAGAATAGAATTAACAAAAAATTTAATGTCCCCTACAAGCATGATTATAAAAGGTAAATATGTGGCAAGTGGGTAAGTGGTTAAGTGGTTTACGTGTGTTTATCTTAAAATTTAATATAAAATAATAATAATATAAAAATGTATACTTGGAGTTATATCTCCCTTGGAGCACCATGAGGACAATGAAATAATGAGAGGAGAAATAGGGAGTGGTAAAGAAAATAATGTTTTATTGAAGTTGCCAAGTGTATAGCTCCCAAGCCTTCATATCCTTTATATATTTACTTTAGGTTAATTTCCAGTTTTATGAATGAGAATGTGGTTTCCATGCAAGTCATATACTCATGCAAGCCTTGGGAAAGGACTAATTCCACCTTTGGGAAAAATAATTCATTTGTTCTCTCCTTGAGGGTGGGTGGGGTAGGAGGAATCATAGAAGCGATTGTCATTCGGGTATGCTTAGAGACAATGTGCATATGCTGAGAGAGGTGCTGGTAGTCGAAGATGCAGGTATGCTAAACAATGGAGGAGAATGCTACCATGTCAGTACATGGTAAGAACCTTCGTATACACTAGATGATGCTGATCTTTTTTCAAGTAGTGCTGACACTGCACTGTGCCCAGAGGTATGTTGTTGCAATAAGTCTAGTTATTATGTATGTATGTATGTGGAAAATGATTGCCATGAGTGTTCGTAATTGCTACAGAGGAAATCTCCTGGCTCCAACATTGGAGATTTTCCTGGCCATCTCACATTGTAGCGTCGGTGGGAAGTGGGATAGCTTGAGGGACTATTTTGCGGTGAAGAGAATCCTTTGTACTTTGCAAATCTGAGGGGGAAGGAGAGGTTGGAAAATGGGATTCTACAGCATTATTGTACTAAAAGGTAAGTTCCCTAGCTGTAAATGTTGTTGTAAACATGGGTTGAGGTAAAACCTATGGCTTAAATAATTAATTGGCCCAAGTGAGGAAATCTTATTCTTACAGCCTGTAAATTTCCCGTTGTTGTTTCATTAATTGGCATGGGGTTGGTACCTACTCAAGCTAGTGCTTGTAGCTAGGTGGAAAATGCTCCCATGCAGCTATTTCCCTAAGTGCAATTGATGACAAATAAGAATTATAAACTTTGATACTAATGTCTTGATGTTTAATATTGTTGTTCCTATTGTATATGAGAATTATTGTGCTTTTTCCTGAAGATGCAAGTCTGGAAATTGACAATAGGATCAAGAATGCATGCTAGGCTATCGGGTAATGATTTATATTCAGAACTATACGTTGTTAAAGCCATATATTATATTGCAAAGGGCATTATTATACCTTTGTCATGTAAGTTAATTGTTTCCAACCATGCCAATTTGAGATAAATGGCCTTGTTGGTCTGCCAAAAGGGGCCATAATTATGAAAAAAATGTAATTATATGTGTGTGGAAGAACTGTATATGAATACCCTGGTAAATGCATATGAATGATGTTGTAATTGCCATGTACTAACTGTTATTATTCAATGTATAGGCAAAAATATGTTTTCTACGTTGATATGGCTGAATGTTCTCATGGGTTGTGGAATAATTGTTTATGGGAAATGTATTTCCATCGCAAAATTGTTGTTGTCCATAAATTATATGTAAAAACGTTGGCTACGACTTAATTATGCAATTTCGTACATTAAATTATGGTACCAAAGCAAAAAAAACTGGTGTAAATGTGGTGGTTTCAAAAAGAACTGCATATCCTCAAAAAAGCATAGAGGGTATTGGGGTACGTTACAGTAAAGGATATCTAAGTGTGTTTGGGGGGGCGGGGGGAGAGTGCAAAAACCAAATAGAAATGGCAACTTCAGAGAGGCCTATATTTCAACTTAAAGCTTGGTATTGAGCATGGTTATAGCTATTGTAAATGTAACTCAAAAGAAAACATGATAGAAAGTTTAAGCTTCAAAAGATGCATCTAATTGTTTCTAAAAGTTATAGAATAGGGTCTGTTGTCTAAGAATCTAGCAGGCCTTGTAAGAGGCCTCACAAGGCAAAAGCCAGACCTTGTTGCAACAATGAGGGAGATTGCCACTGTCACCTCAACAATCTTCCTCCTGCTCTCTAGTGGAATTACACCACAATGGAGGCTTCCCAGTGATCAGCTAAAGATTATTCTAGATTATATGGCTCAAGGAATATAAATATAGGCTAGGTGAAGACACTCTTCCATGGACCAAGGCACAATTCTTCTTGTAAAGGAATAGCATATCATACACCAAGCCTAGAAAAGACACGTGTGTCCTAGGGTTTCAAGATATGTAGCAATAAAAGGGTGTCTAGGCATATATGCAACAAAGAAACGGTTTACAAAAGGTAAAATCAACAAAAGAATAAGGCAAACCCTCAAATTAAGCCTTAAGTTGAAGCCAGAGCTAGATTTAGGGTTTTCCAAGGCACAAATTGCTCAGAGGAAGATGACATCAGCCCTTCTAGGGTAAATTTAATCATGCAAAAGGCCAGATATTGATTTAAAGGGAACAACAAGGTTATATTCAAGGTTGATTAGCTCCATTGTTGATCCACTAAGGCTCTAAATGAATTTGGTCCTACAAAAATGCCCTAGTGGCTTGCCTTGAAAGGCTTAGAAAATAAAAGAGAGGGAATATATCTAAGTTGCACAAAACGGGAAAACAAGTACGAGCTTCCGACACTGGCACGGGTACGAAACGTGATCCCCCCAAATTTTGGAAAAGGGAAAACGCAATATATATATATATATATATATATTAATTAGGACATTTAAGAAATATGTGCAATCATAAAGCATATATGATACATTCTAATTTATTACATTATGATTAAATTGTCAATTGTCAATGCATAAACTACAAGGCTCTAAATTTACATCACATTTACTCATGAATGATCACATAACGAAAATAGCAATATCCAAAATCAGCCACGAGAAATTTCTAATTTCTTGTCTCGTGCTTGATTGGGAGTCTCCTCCTACATAGTCGAACGACCTTAGTGCTCTTGATTAAATACATGTTCCATACCCTAGTACCCTATGTGCTCTTGCTTATTGGGAGTCTCCCTTACATAGAGGGTTTGGTTCTCTTGATTAAATACAAGTTCCATACCCTAGTACATGACAAAATCCAATGGAAACATTGCAATCCCCCCAATCCTAAAATCCTGAAAAACAGATAAGTCTGTTGGATTTTGGGTGAGATCTATAATTCTACTTCCTCCATATGAAATCCAATGAGGGCGAAACCACTCTCAAACATCCTAAGTCATTTCATGGTAATGTTAAAAATTTAAGTAAAAGGATGAAAATGAAAAGAATTTAACATTACCATGAACTTCATATCAACACTAGGGCCATAGGCTTGAACATTAGGTTGCCCCACTCAAAAAATCCTCCTTTTATAGCTTGAGAGGCATCTAGAAGCATCTAGAAGAGAATTTAGTAGCCCAATAAAAAATTAGAAGCGAAAAAATTAAAACAAAATACAAGACAAAGTCAAGTTAGAAGAGGAAACTCCATTGTGCTACCTGGGAACGTGTTTCCGACCATACGGGCCACGTTTTCTCCTCGAGAAACGGGCCAGTACGGCCAGAAACGAGTTTCCAGGCCGTATGGTACGAGTTTCCTCCTTTCTGGTCGAAAACGGACCCCTCTCCAACGTTTCCTGCAACTTAAAAATATATTTATGTTTTCAAGATTTGTGACCAACACCAAGGATGCCAATGCTTATTCAGTACTTAGAACTAGTTCAAGAGATAATGGACAGATGCTTGGAGTAAGGGGGAAATCTCTTGTTTTCACTTGTATAAACCCTAACTATCTTTCTTGTGAGGGGAGAAATTAAATAGGAGAATTTCTCTAGGAGGTCCCTTATGTATTTCAAGGAAGAGATATTTAACATGCAATAATTGACCCAGATTTTCCATAAATAGTATAAATTTAAACATGGAACAACGAAAAACCTTAGCAATGATTAATTACATGAAAATCAATAAAACTTACAATTCTTCCATGAAATACCCTTCTTTCAATACCAAAAAGACATCTTCAAGACAAAAACCAATCTTCAATAGCAATAGCAAAGTAAAGATCACATCACCCAAGGCTAAGTCAAGATGTGAAGAAGAGGCAAAAATCCAAGAGTGATGACGAAAAAGTACAAACGAGTGATCCTTAATATATATTAGGTCTATTACTCGTAATGATTAGCCTAAAAGCACTATGACAAGTTTAAATTTGAGTGTACATGAAGAAATTGGTTACAGGCTACAACCAACCCAATAGCTCAACATAATCAAAATAAGCCACAAAATCCCACACATGTGGGTCAAAACTCTCCATTAGCAAGATTTCATATCCTTTTTGGGTAATAAATGCTCTAAAAATGCATGGAATGGGAAAGGTGGATGTCCAATGACCATAATCAACACAATCCTTAAGTGAAAGCCCTCAAGTCGTGCCTCAAAATGCCTCCATTTGTCAAAACCCAACTTTGGGTGCCCTACATCATCTATGAGGGGGCTAGAAGGATGATGTGGCACATTATCGCTCAAGCGTTGGGGCTCCAAGTGGTAATATAAGCCCTCCCTTGTCATCCTAGGGATGACCAACATCATTTGGACTCTAGATCAAGCCATTCTCATCAAACAATGTCAAGGCCAGCGTAGGGGCATGTTGGGTCTGATGGGTACATCATCAAGAATCTCCAATACTAAGCGAAGTGAGCTCAACATTTCAACATCTGAGGGTGTCTGAGGTGTCAATCAACTATCGGGATCATCAAAGTGCCTAATGCTCTAGTACAGAGGGGCAATGCTACATCCGCAAGGTCATCGCTACTCTCTAGAAGTGTAGTACGGTCTGGGCATCATGTATGGTGAAGGAATGGAGTGCGTGCCCTTAAGGCCTCTGCTACCCAATAAAGGACCACTTGGCAAAACCATCTCAAACTCAAGTGAAAATTACAAATCATTAGAGACAACGACCATAGATGCATCATAATGGGCCACACTTAATTGTTAAGGGCATAATAACACTTCAAATTGGGATCACCTTCAAATATCTAAGTAGACCAAGTCTTGTAAAAGTGTTATCTACCTTATTAGGGGTGGCTAGATGGTCAAACCTATTAGGTTCTTCCAGCCCCTAAGGGGAGGCAACATTTCCAAGGTCAACCCTTCAATTCATTGGTGTTTGTATTAGCAGTGGCAACAAAAGGGAAAAGCTTCATGGTTGGATGCCATGATCATAGGACAAATTGATGGAGATTCATCATCCCGAGTGTATAGATATGTGGAGGGAGCAATCGTGGAGGCATGAGTTACCCCTTACCTCAGCCTAATTTTTCCACCCCTTAGTGCACCTTCTACTTATTTTTGATAATTCTTTGATGGGGAGCATAACTTAGGTGTCCGAACTTGTTTTTGATGATACAACATTGATTTACACTTTAATGATGAGTCAATTTATCGCTCATCATGGTTGGGACATGCAAGGGTTCCTTATTATGTGATGGAGCATCAAGCACTCAAGAACAGGGTGATAGCTAATGAGGGGGGTAGAGCTCATGCTAGGTTTTTGTCCACACACTGATTATTGTGCCGACCATATTTTTCATTTTGAGTTTATTGTGGCCATTTTATGATTTTATATTTCTTTTAATTGCGTCAACCTCCACAGCAAGGTTTTTGGCCCTAACTCAAGGACGAGGATATGAAGGTGCCAATCCCATAAAACCATGACAGCAAACCCAAAGGATGGACATGAAATCATGTTAATGATGAAGAGTGATAAGTATGGATTGGTTATCGACATGCTACTTCAATAAAAGTTTCCCAAGTAGTGCCCCTCCTATAACCTTAATGCCTTAGAGGAGGTCCCACTCAGTGTTGTTAAAATCGCGATATTATCGTTTAATCATGATAATTTCCTTACGCCGACATTATCGCGAGTTTTATTCGATATTATCGCCGGTATTTTTTTTTGCCCGATTTTTTGGAAATTATCGCAATTTTTTGGATTTTATCGCAGGCAATCGGGGCAGCGAGGTTTTATAATGAATTTTTTGTTTTTTTGTCAATTCATTTGCACAGTCAGGCGCACAGAGGGCAGAGGAGCGTTGGAGAGAGCTGGGAGACATTGCTTGGAGAGGGTTTGAAGATTTTTCAAGTGCTTAGAGGAGAAAATCAAGAGGAGACTGATTTCTCTATAGAAACGGTATGGGGATCAATTTTTTTTTGTTTTCATTGTTTTTAAACATTGTTTTTGTATTTTTCATTGTTTTTGGTTGGGTAACATGGTATGGGCACCAATTTTTTTTTGTTTTCATTGTTTTTAAACATTGTTTTTGTATTTTTTCATTGTTTTTGGTTGGGTAACTTGGTATGGGCACCAATTTTTTTTTGTTTTCATTGTTTTTAAACGTTGTTTATGTTTTTTTTCATTGTTTTGGTTGGGTAACTTTGGTTTTCATTATACAATGTAAAAATTAAAAATTAAAATACTAAATTGTAAATTTGTAACTTGTAAATACTAAATTGTAATCCTTATTTTCCCATAGGTTCACAACTTCACCGAAACACCATTCAAGTTTGCAACTTCAAAGTTCAAAAACAAACATGCCAAGGAAATTGAATCCTTTCTGGGAATATGGTGAACCTAAAGCTCCGAATGATAGACTAAACTTGACTTGCAAGTTGTGTGGCCACCCTGTGTCCAGGGGGGTGTACAGATTGAAGTATCACCTTGCACAAATCCCTGGAAATGATGTGGGGCCTTGTTCAAATACAAATCCTGAACTCATCCAAGGAGCCATTAAAGCATTGGAAGTTTTAGACCACAATAGAGAGGCCAAAGAAGAAATGAAAAGGCAACTAAAAAAGTCAGCTGAAGCAAGTGGCACTGGTTCTACTGCAGCATCAACCAATCCGGTAGCTGCCACATCATTTTTTGTTCCTCGAACCACACTTGGTACACAACCATCTATCAGTTCAATGCTAAAAAGAACTGAAAAAGAACAAGCTAACAAGTTGCTAGCAAAATTTCTCCTCTGGAGTGATATTCCTTTCAACATTGTAAGGAATAATCCATTTTTCCAACCTGTTGTTAATGTTATTGCAAGTGTTGGCCCAGGGTACAAAATCTCTTCTTATCATGATTTCAGAGGCCAGATTCTTCAAAATGAAAAGCTTGATTGCACCCAAAGATTGGAGGATTTTAGGGCATCATGGGCACTATTATGTCAGATGGTTGGACTGACCAAAAGGGGAGAACCCTTATAAACTTCTTGGTTAATTGTCCCAAGGGGACTATGTTTATCAAATCTGTTGATGTATCTGCACAAATCAAAGATGCAAGAACTTTATGTGATTTGCTAGATGTGTTTATTTTGGAGGTAGGTGCAGAAAATGTTGTCCAAGTCATAATGGACAACGCTGCAAATTATGTTGTTGCTGGCAAGATGCATATGGACAGGCATCCTACTTTATTTTGAACACCTTGTGCTGCACACTGTATTGATTTGATGTTGGAGGACATAGGGAAAATTCCCTTTGTCAAAGATATTGTTGATTCATCCAAAAGCATTACAAAATTTATATATAACCATACATTTGTGCTTAGCTTGATGAGAAGATTCACCAACAACAAAGAGTTGGTACGCCCCGCCATTACACGGCTTCCCACCAGTTTCACATCTCTTCAATCCCTCTTGAATTCTATGTGGGATGTCAAGAGAATGTTTCTTTCAGAGGAGTGGCGTGCTTTGCCAATGAGCCGCAAACCAGAGGGAGAGGTTGTATGCAGACTAGTTTCATACCACGAAGACTTCTGGGCAAGAGTGCAGAAGGTGTGCGCCATTACTGAACCTTTGGTAAAGG
This sequence comes from Pinus taeda, assembly GCA_000404065.3. Classification (NCBI taxonomy): domain Eukaryota; kingdom Viridiplantae; phylum Streptophyta; class Pinopsida; order Pinales; family Pinaceae; genus Pinus; species Pinus taeda. The sequence goes on along the minus strand of APFE031535006.1, from coordinate 190,860 downwards.
TTCTTCGGTTGGTTGATGGTGAGAAGCCCGCAATGGGCTATTTGTATGAGGCCATGGACAGGGCCAAAGAAACCATTCGGGCCTACTATGATGATAAGGGAGATGATGGGTTTCAGAGACAACTCCTCCTATGGGGAGTAACTGATGAGCGATGGAACAACACACTCCATCGTCCCATTCATGCTGTTGGGCTTTTCCTGAACCCCGCATTTTCTTACACATGTGGGTTTGCATTTGATGCTGAGATCATGGATGGATTCTTATCCTGTGTCCAGAAAATGGTGCGATCTCCAGAACAACATATAGAGATCTCTAAAGAAATTAAGACATATAGGATGGCAGGTGGCACATTTGGCTTTGAGATGGTTGTCATTGATAGGATGATTAAAATGCCAAGTATTTTTTAGTTTGTAACTTTGTTTCAAATTTCATTGTCTCTTCAAATTCCATTTTTTTCTTATGTTTATTTGTAATTTTGTTGTAAATGCACGATGGAGAATGTATGGTGGCAGGGTACCCCTTCTGCAAAAGCTTGCCATTCGCATCCTCAGCCAAACATGTAGCTTCTCAGGATGTGAGCGCAATTGGAGTGTATTTGAAAAAATACACAGCGAGAAGCACAACAGGTTAACACTTAAACATTTAAAATATTGTAAATTTCCAAATAAATTTTGAATTCATTAAACAATATTTTTTTTTATAATTATTAATTATTATTTTATGATCTTTGTACAGGTTGGAGTCCCAGCGACTTAATGACATGGTTTACGTCTACTACAATCTTCGATTGTGAGTGAGGCAACTTGAGAGGACACCTGATGTGGAGGCCATCTCATTGGATGGGATTGACACCACTGCTGCATGGAGGGTTGAGGCCGAGAGGCCTCTCATGGAGTTTGCTAATGATTGGTAGTGCAAGATGTAGTGGAAGGGGCGAGGAGGAGGAGCAGGAGGAGGAGGAACAGAAAGAGGAGGTGACACCACCTGCACGGGCTACCCTTGCCACTAGTAGAGGACGTGGTCTACCTCCTATAGCTCCTACTTCTAGTTCTTCAGCTTCTAGAGTACATCAGACTCCACTGCCATCTCCACCAGCACGGCCACCAGCATCTACATCTAGAGGGAAAGGGAAAGCTATGGCATTTTCTCGCAAAAGGGGCAGAGGAAATCAATAGGATTAGACTTTAGTTATTTTCTTCATTTTATTGTATATGACATTATGACATGATGAGATACATTATTATATTTTTTGTTGATATTTTGAGGCCGAGTTGGGACTCAGGAGTCAGGTCTTACTATTCAGAACATGATTCAATGTTATGTGTGATTTTAGCACTAGAAATGATCTTAAACATCTTATATATTAGTTCTTTTATCATAGTTATGTGTCAATGTATTTATTTTATGTTGTAAATGGTTTAGATATTAAAAAAAATTGAAAAAAAAATGAATATTTTTGTACCAAACGATTATTTCCCGATAATTACGATTTTTTCAGATTTTTTTCCTCGTGTCAATATTATCTCGATAACGATTAATGCAACATTGGTCCCACTAGACTAGGGCCGAAGACTAATCCCCCTAGTAAGGTGAGAAAACATGTTTACAATCAAGCTCAATCAATCATCTAGATCACCCCTTTTTCCATGTTAGAATGCCCAGAACATTAGTAAAAGCAAACGGTTGCAAAATGGTTGAAGTATCTACCAAGTAGTGACCCACCTTCATTCGAAAGGAATGTCGAATGGTGAGAGGTGTATGATCAATGAAAATGGCAAAGGAATGTGGCATATCATCATATACTGAGCAAAAATAGTGTTATTGGTTGGCTAGCTATCCAAAGTACGAGAAAAAATTTCTCCTATGGGGTTACCCACTTTTGGTGGGTAATATCTAGCGCCAACTCTAGGACATGTGCTCACTATAAAACGCATGATCCATATGCTTGAACGGGGATTTCATGAGAACCCCAACAATCCCTCGGCTCGCAAACTTGTTACCTGCACACTCAAATCAACTTGTTTGCTAGCATGTGCTCAAGGTGTTGATCATTACCCTTACATTTATATGATATATAAAACCATACTAAAAATAAAAGGTTAGCTAAATGCAATTTAATCTAGAATGCAAACACATCAACATAAATAATGAGTAAGTAGAATGCACACACAATAATGCAACAGACAAATGCAATGCAACTACGTAAATACAAATGCATCAAGTTCCATTAAACAAAGTGAGGTCCTTGCCTCCCATAGGAGAAGGCAAGAGTTCACAATCAAGTTTTGGAATATAGGAATATCCAACCGTTACTTTGCCATGGACCCTAAATGGAAGTGGATTGTCATTAACAAGGACTATGTCACCAACCTGAAAATCTCCACCTTGTCATTGAACACATTGCTTCTTTTTGTTACTTTGGAATGTTGGTTTCTTATTCTTGTTCATATGGGCATTTTTCATTTGATAGAAATTACTTGTTGATGATTCAAACTCCTTGGGATTATCAACAATCTTTGGCTCAAAGTGTTTTTCCTTCAAGTGTAGGTCTTTGGGAGGTATATTGGTATTGGCTTTACCAATGGGAGTGGGCAAAGTGAACAGTTTTGTGTCTTCAACATGGTCAAGCATGGGTGGCTCTCTATAGAGAATGAATGGCTTCCCATCCACAATGGGTATGTTAGCATATGACAGATCCATTTGTAATTTCCCACCTATAGAGGCACACCACCCCAAGCATTTGGAACATCAATGATTACAATATCCATTAGTACTAAAACATCTTAATTAGCAGTCAATGACACTTTAACATCTTTTATGAAGCCATACATAGGAATAGACTTTGAGTCAAAGCCACACACATTCTTATATGGTCTAGTGAATTTCATTTCCAATTGATTCATGACTCCTAAAGGCATTACATTTGTAGAGCCACTAGAGTCAAGCATACAATTGTGTAAGATAAAATATTTATCACTAAGGATAAAAAGAAAGGTGCATGCCCTCCATTCCTATTGTCACTATACATATTCTGAAGGATCATAGGAGGGTCCTCAGATTCCTTTTCAAGGTTGAAGGTTGTCTTAACTTGCCCTCTTTGGGGTAGAAGTTTATCCAACTCCAAAAGAGGCACTTGCACATTTATCTTTGCTAAAACACTTCCCAAATCGAAATCTAAGGACATATTAGGACTAGGTGCACTGGTTTTTTTGGATGTTCCCAGGAGGTGGGGGTAACCTAGCACCTTTGTTGGGGGAGATTACTAGCACTTACAAGAGGGTAAGTTTCGTCATTATTTCTCCCAGAATAGTGTAACCCCTTGAATCTCCCTCCCTATTCAAAAACCATGATTGGCTCATCATGATCACTAATAGGTTCATCAGTGGTCTCTTCATAATATTGTTGAGAAAATAATGATTCTAGAAACAAGGTATTAAATAGAGCGTTGTCATTAATCATGTGGAGATGCTCTGGGCTTTCCTTTCCACTTGAGTATATGGACACTCCTCTTGACTATGAAATTCATTACATGTTTGACATCAAGAGGACACTTCTAAGCCAACCACATTGGTTCGGGCAAGGGTATTGAGCACACTTTTTTGTGTGACATTAGTTCCATTGAAAGGAAGAAATAGATAACTTAGAAAATGTAGAAATAGAAGAGATAATGAATGATGATCCAGAAATTCTGAACCTTAAAAATAATTTTTTGCCTAAGGGATTAGTCCCATTAGAAGATTTGTTTGACTCAAACGATGTAGCTAGGAAACCAAAAATGGAGCCTTTAAGAGCAGACATGCAAGAATGTAACATAGGAACTGAGGAAAAACCAAAACTCATTAAAATATCAAAAGCCTTACCTCCAGAGGAAAACGTTAAATACATAAATATGTTTAAAGAGTTTCAAGATGTTTTTGCCTGGAGTTATATTTTACCAAGTTGTAAAACTCAGCCTCAATTTATGTGTTGAAGATGCCTCGAAAATTGTGCCCTAAGGTGACTATTGTACCTCAAAATATGTGCCAGAAAGTGCCTTAATTTATGTGTTGTCCCTAACAACTGCCCCGAAATGTGCTTCGAATTTTGGGCCAGACAATTGTTGAATATCCTCAAATTTTGTGCCTAGAAACCCTTGAAATTTGTGATATTGTGTCCTAAAAAATTGGGCAACCTGCTCCTCGAAATTTGTACCTTTGCCTCGAATTTTGTGCCTCCTATGGCCGCCATCCTCGTTTTTTTCTTATGCTGTTGTAGTTGCCCCCTCCTTGGAATTCAAGCCCTCCTCTAGCTACAAACTCTCTCCTCCTCCATGAAATTTTCCTCTCTTCTCCTCATCTCTTTTTCTCAACGTGTGAAGTGAAGAATGTGCCTCCCTTTTTCTCTTTTGTCTTCTTAGAAAAGATTGAATCCCTAAACCTAGGATCCAATGGATGAGATTTAATCTCCAAATTTCAAGATGTGTGGTTGAGATTAAGTCTCTCAATCGACCCCCCTCACACATTGGCCCAATTACTTAAAAGTCTTCTCGTACCTTTTTCAAGTTGTGTACCTTTCTCTAATTTTCTCATAAAAATGATTTTTCAACTCGCTTTAATATTAGAAAACTACACTATGTACTGTACTTTACACATAATGTCACTTTATAAAGTACAAATGAATTTAATATTAGAAAAAGTACATGGTACAACACTTTTAAGTACCTTTTCCACCTATGACATTAATTTAACTCATAAATGTCACCAAGACAAAAGTGATTAATGTGTCTACTAGGCTAAAAGGGCTAAATGCCTAGTAACACCTCTCCTTGGTACTATTTCCAACACCCGGTACCCATCTACAAAAGGCCTTAACATTGTTCATTAATGGAATTCATTCATTTGATATTAGCATTGTAGTAATATGATTAGATAGATTATCCTTGTTGTTTGGTCCAACCTTCAACTCGCCATTAAACAACCATTTTCTTTATCATGCTTTTTCACCTCTAAATGTCCCTCCATGCCATCATATAAGCACCATTGTCAATTATTTGTAGCCTTCCTTGCTTAATTTGTACATCTAGTATGCACATCTATCATCTTGAACTCTTTCTTTCCAATTAAAATTACTCGAGAAGTCTTCCACATTTGATAGTTGCATTGCTAGGTCAGCTCAAAGGCCTTGTTACCCACCAAAATGTGGGTAACCCCATAGGAGAAAACTTTTCTCCTACTTTGTACAATTAGCCATGCAACAACCCTATTTTTGCTCATTATATGATGATACGCCACATTCCTCTAGCATTTGCACCAGTCATACACCTCTCACCATTCGACATTCCTCTTGAAAAAAGGCGGGTCACCACTCGACAGGTGCTTTAACCATTTTGCAATCATGTGCTTTTACTTCATGTTTTGGGCATTCTGACATGAATAAAGGGGTGATCTAGATAACTAATTGATCTTGATTGTAAACTTATTCTCTCACCTTACCAGGGGGATTTGTCTTTGGCCCTAGTCTAATTGGACCTCCTCTGAGGGCTTAAGGTTATAAGAGTGACACTACTTGGGAAAATTGGATTTAAGTAGCATGTCCATAACTAGTGCATACTTACCACTCTTCATCATTCCCATAATTTCATGTCCATCCTTCGAGTTTGCTATCATTGGTTCATGTTGAAAAATTGGGTAGCTATGGTCGGTATTTTCATTGGCAAAATGATGGAAAAACTTCAATTTTTTATGTTTAACCAAGTCGGCCTAAGGATAAGGCAGCCCCACATGTGAGAAATGACACCTCTAAAATCACATATAAATATGACTTTGTTTGAGATCATTTGGACACATCACATCACACATCAATTCGATCTGTCATCCACATGTGAGGTGTTAAAGGAGGTTTCCGTTCTATGTTGACCAACATATATTCTTCTATTTGACTTTTGTTGACTTGGGCTAGTTTTCTTTTGTTTGACCGAGATCTTGACTGTTGAGGGAGGCCGAAAATTGTAGAGATACATTGACCATCTTTCACTAAATTTTTGCTCTTGTTCCTGGCTCGTTGACTTGGGTTGACCACAGGGTTGACTAAGGCTTTGATCGAGAATTTTAGAGGCTACTTTGATTGTGGGTTTGACCAAATTTTGGTCTCATATTCTGAGCTACGTCAGGCTGAAATTCGGCCCTCTGTCGCAGACTGTGATTTTGACCAGGTTTGACTTTCTTCTATTTCCTTTGAATGAATTTTGACTTGGATATATTGAGGTCAGATTTTGGAATCTTGTTGGAATATTCTAATGTACTATTAATGAACATAATTTCTCTGTAGACACAAAACGTTGATTCAAAAATGGATACTATGGAATCAAATCCGAATTCCAATAATCAATAATATCTCTCATAAGGAAATATTGGTTGGGTTTTCCCCTTGTGGATTTTGCTCTGGCTGTGAGGCTAATTTTGGTGTCTTTTGTCTCTTTTCTACTATTTACTGTGATCTCTAATGCTCTATTGATGAAAGTATATTGTTGAAGTTTTTCATGTATAGTTGCTTAATGATTGGAATGCTAAAAGAAGACTGATTATATCATTATAAGTAGTTATCAATTATGAAAAACTATACTAGTCTTGATTGCACTAGAAAATCAACATGGTATTAGAGCTTTGGTGAAGGGAAGAGCTATGAGATCACCTTGAAGAAGCATTGAGAGCACCTTGAAGAGTTTGGGATTCTTCATCTTTTGATTTTGGTCGGTCATCTTCATCATGAATTCCTTCATGAAGGCAGAGAACAAGCTTGAAGGAGCTACTAATTACAAAGCATGAAAGGCTAGGATTGACCTAGTACTTGCAAGGCACAAAGTTTTGGGAATTGTTACAGGAAAAGTTTCTGAACTAGCTGACCAAGCAGGAAAAGACAAATTTCAGGAAGGTGACATCTTGGCAAGAAGCATCATTATAGAGTCTGTTAGGGATCATCTGATTCCTTATATTGCTAATCATCAAACTTCCAAGGGGATGTATGATGCCATTATTGGATTGTACACTATCAACAACATAAATCAATCTATAACTTTAAGGGGTACCCAACTCAAGCCCATTGGTGAAGAAGTATTCGACAAAGAATTGGTAGTTGTAACTTTGGGTGGTTTGCCTACATCTGGAGATCCTTTTGCATCAAGCATTTGTGGAAAAGAAAATATACCTTCATTTGATAAGTTGTGGGCTACTGGCACACAAGACGAATCAAGTCTCCTTTCTAGAGACCAGAATTAAGATCTAAATGAAGAAGCTTTTGCAACTCATTCTAAGAGTAATAGAAGAAGACCTAATTTTGAAAGATTTCAAAGAAGTTCTGGTAGAAGACCAAATTCAAGATTTGCTCCAAGAAGGGAACCTGCACCACAAAGAAGACCTCCTCCTCCCTTTCAAGATAGAAGAGATAGAAAAGATTTGACAAATGTTCATTGCTTTCGTTGCCAAGCATATGGTCACTACCAAGGTCATTGTCCTCAAAGGAATGAAAGGGATGACTATCAAATGAATGGAGGTCGAAAGAGGAAATGGAAGCATCATGCCTCTACAACTGACCTTGATGAATCCTCTCATAAGTGGAGGCATAGAAAGAATGAAATTGATGACGAATACTCATTTTATTCTGCTTTTACAAGTTCCATTGCAGGTCATGATGAGATATGGTTGGTCGACAGTGGTGAATCTAGGCGCATGATTGGGAGTTGTGATCATCTCTCTAAATTGGTCGAAAATAAGATTTTTCAAAGGGTTGAATGTGGAGATAATGGCAGATATGAAGTCAAGTTCATTGGTTCGTCAACCTTCCAATTGGAATCAGGTGGTAATGTATCAATTAACAACATTTATATGTTCCTGGTTTGAAGAAGAACTTGTTGTCTATTTCATCTCTTGAAGATAAAGGATATATAATTGCTTTTGTTGATGGAAAAGTTCTGGTATGGAAGAAGGAGGCCTCCTTTGAATCTGCCGAAGTCATTTGTGTGAAAATTGGAGGCCTATATCGTCTCCTTGGACATTCAATTCAAGCCTTGCTACACAACACCACTGATCTTTCTGAACTATGGCATCAAAGGTACGCTCATGTTCATTATAAAGCATTGTCTAGTGTTACCACTCCAAAATTTCTTTAGAAGTTGTTAAAGAAAGAAATGTTCAGAGGTAACCACAAACCAACTTTGGAGATTAGGATCTAGCCTTCCTAATTCTCAGATAAGGCTCTCTCTTTATGATTTAACTTTGTTTTAGTTAATTGATTTTAGGCTAGTATGATTGTACTTGGGTTTTGATTTGAATTTGGGTGGTGCGATCACTTACTTAGATGAACAAAGATTTTTTTTTTACAATAGGGTTATTGTACCAATTTTCAAGTCAATACACTGGAGCAAATAATAAAAAGATTGCACTACAAGATTCATGAGATGAGCTATTGCAGTGAAGTATTTTCTTTCTCTGATTATGTTACTTTCTTATGTGTTTCATAAACTTAAATGTTATCCAAATTTGAATGAATTAATTGGAAATTTAACTCAGAATTTGTTTAAGTACACTCTGCTTTGCACAGTTAATCATTTATATATTTTCCTCTGATATCCAGATTTGAGAACCCTTAATTGCTCTCCCATCCCTGTTGACCTCTAACATTCCCTTCATAATCTAGCCTAAGGAACCCTTGATTTCTCCCTGGATCCGATTAAAGACCATTTCACCATCCAGTCTTTGAGATCTGTAGTAACTCACCTATCTTGCCCTATAGACATTGTTTTTAGAACCTGACCCAGTCCTGTTTATCTGATATTTGACCCCATAGCCCAATGGTAAAAGCAAACCTTTGTTCATCTAAGTGAGTGATCCCACCACCCAAATTCAATTCAAAACCCAAGTACAATCATAACTAGCCTAAAATCAATTAATTAAAACAAAGTTAAATCATAAGGAGAGAGCCCTCTCTGAGAATAAGGAAGGCTAGATCCTAATCTCCAAAGTTGGTATGTGGTTACCTCTGAACATTTCTTTTAACAACTTCTAAAGAAATTTTGGAGTGCTAACATATTGGCGACCATACTCGAGACTTCGATCCTCAGTCTGATAAAACTTTAAGGAAACCTTAAATTTCGTCTTGAGCCCCTTAAGGTCATTTTCAGAAGTTGTTCATGGAAAGGTTCATAAAAAATAGTTTAAAAAAATAAAATTCTGGCTCCTAAGATGACTCATTATACCAGGGAAAATCTAGACCCAAACCCTCCTACAGTAGTTGATGACCCAGACAGAATTTTAAGAAAACCAAAAAAGGTAGAAACTCATGCAAGTAGTAGCCAATTAGTCAAAGCAAATTCACTCCCTAAGGAGTTGTCAACTTTGGAGGAAATTCCATTTGATTTTTTATTCGACCTCTCTTTGTTTAGAACTAAATCTGAGAATGCCATTCATGAAACTGTGTTAGAACCTGATTTTATTTAACTTATTGAAACAAAAAGGGTGGCTATCCATCCAGATTTAGATAAATTTGTCTTGGACACTTTTGACAAGTTAGAAGCTTTAACCTCTACATTGATAAGCCATATAGATGACGCTTACCTTCAACAATCTGTTGAACTAGCTGCCCTCACTGCTGTTACCTCTAAAATTTCTGCACAATCTTCAATAACTGTAAATACACCTTCATTTACCATTACCTCACCAATAGTATCCACCACAGTCCACTCCCCTAAACCAGCTATTCATCAACCAAACACCTTATCCTCATCTAGTTCATCCCCATCCACTTCAAGCCCTTCCTCAAGCGCCACAATTTACCCCCTAGTCAAACCAGAATCTTAGCCATGGCAGACCGATATGCACCTCTAGTTTTACCTGCTCAACTGCGTGCCATGCCCCAAGATTATCAAAGCAAATTTTTTTTGTTTGATGCTACTGGTCAGTACACTGCCCAACAACATGTGAACAAAATCACTGACTATTTTGAGTTGCATGAGATAGATGAATCAGATGTCCAAATGAGGTTGTTTGATCAAACATTAACTCGGGGTGTTAAGAAATGGTTCAAAGCTTTACCTGCCAATCATATTGCAGACTTAGATGCATTTCATAGATTATTCATTCATAGATGGGAGAGAGAAAAACCCTCTGCAAATACTTTCTAAGTATGATAACATTAGAAGAGCTCCTAATGAGTCAGTTCAGGATTATTGTACTAGGTTCAATAGCAACTACAATGCAATCCTAGCTAATATTAAGCCTCCACCTGACCTAGCATTAATCAAATTCCCTGATGGTTTTGACACAGATATGTCATACTAATTAAGGGAAAGAAACCCTGAAACATTATAACAAATGCAAAGCAATGTTGTTAGTGTAGAGGCCAACGTATTAGCTAAAAAAGCCAGAATGAGAAATGAAAAGAGAGTGGTAATTAAAGAGGAAACTTCCACTTTTGATGGAAAGACCGATAGTTTAGCAAAGAGTGTAGAGAGAATAATGGATAGATTAGAAAACATGGAAAGAAAAACTCAGTGGGAAAATCAACAGCCACCCCCAATAAGAAACCCCAACTTCAGGAAGAATCCTAACACTGGAAAGAATGCAACACCAGATCAGCAAATTAGGCCTCCCTTCCAGGAGAACTATGCGGAGGGTTCACAAAGCCATGAAGGAGAGGATGACACCCAGATAAACTTGTTAGGAATAAAAAGTGAAGATGTTGTTTTTCTTACCCAAGAAGAACAGGAGTTGTACATGTTGCAACAATTGCAGTTAGAATCTAGTGAGTCCTTTGACTTTAAACATGGTTATGAGTCAACTATATATGAGGTACACAAACAATATAGCTTAATAAGTAAAAAGAACAATGAAGCTCCCACTAAAAGATCAATCCAAACCCAAACTAAAAAGATAACAGAAGCTTTTGTCACTAAAATTTTACAAATCCTCCCTAGGGGAACACCGGAGACTTCTACCCCAAAAATTGTAGATATAACCTCTGTTGAAACTCAAACTGAAACAATTACTGAAATCAACCCAAACAAGAGAAATCAAAGCAAAACAGCTGAAACACAGACTGAATTGCCTAGTACTGAAAAACAAGATAAAAACACACACACTGCATTTGTTAAAGAAGATATCATCTAAACAAACAAAGCTCAGCTCCCTTTCAACCTCAAAACTGAAATAGAAAAATTGAAGATATCAGTTCCCTTGACCGAGTTAGTAAAGAATGAATCCTATAGATCACAGATAACTGAAACTTTAAATATAGGAGAGGGAGAAGACGCTGTCAATTTGAATGATAATCAACCTGAATTGTTGTTTGGCCCTAAGGTGAATGGTACTCATCAGCAAGGGGGAATCCCTCCTTTCTACATTAGCCTTAACACTCATGACAAAATATTACACAATGCTATGTTAAACTCAGGGGCATCCCATAACTTGATGCCAAAAGCAATCATGGAGAGAATAAACTTAGACATTACCAAACCATATAAGGACTTGTTTTCCTTTGACTCTAGCCAAATTAAATGCCTTGGTTTGATCAAGGATTTATGTGTAGCTCTAGTCCAGTGCCCAACAAAAAGTATTGTAATGGACATAGTAGTTGCAGACATCCCACCCAAATATGGAATGCTATTATCTTGCTCATAGAGAGCAAAATTGCAAGGATCCTTGCAATTAGATATGTCATATGCCACCATATCTGTTTTTGGCCAACAAAGGGAACTGTATAGAGAGACCTTGATGAAATACATGGTGAGTAGTGCTGAAAAACCACAAAACTTTCCAATATACTCCATGCATTCTTATATGGATTCTTTTATCTTGTACAATTCAAAACATGACAATAATCAAATTACAATTGTAGAAGAAAACAACAAACCCCTTGATAGCGAGAACATTTTTCATGAGTCCCTATGGCATCTAGATTTTGATGGATCTGTGAAGAGGGTAGGGGCTGGTGCAGAAGTATGGATCCATAATATGGAGAATAATCATTCTGAGGGACATGCATTCAGATTAAACTTCAAGTGCACAAACAACATGGTTGAATATGAAGCTCTAATCTTAGGGTTACAAACAGTTAGAAAACTTGGAGCCAAAAGCGTTTCCATAATGGGAGACTCAGAATTGATTATTAAACAAATTAATGGTAAATACTCTGTAAACAATCCCAGACTTAGCCAATATAGAGAGACAGTCTTAGATTTGATCAAAGACCTTCTGGAAACAAACTTTGCTACCATTCCTAGAAAATAGAATATGCAAGCCCATAGTCTGGCTACTTTTGCTAGTACATGCAAATTTCCCTTTCAACCCAACCATCAATACACCACAGAAGTAAGACATAGACCTATGATATCCAACAATTTGAAATATTGGCAGATTTTCTCCTAGGATTCTCAGATTTACGATTTCATGAATGCTAAAGGTGAGTTTCAGAATTGTAAAATAGATATAGATTTTACAGTAGAAAATAACATAGATGGTGACATAGATGTAAATATTTTAGATATAGGTAAACCCACTAATTTCACTAAGGAAGAAATAGATAACTTAGAAAATGTATAAATAGAAGAGATAATGAATGATGATCCAGAAATTCTGAACCTTAAAAATAATTTTTTGCCTAAGGGATTAGTCCCATTAGAAGATTTGTTTGACTCAACCAATGTAGCTAGGAAACCAAAAATGGAGCCTTTAAGAGCAGACATAGAAGAATGTAACATAGGAACTGAGGAAAAACCAAAACTCATTAAAATATCAAAAGCCTCACCTCCAGAGGAAAAGGTTAAATACATAAATCTGTTTAAAGAGTTTCAAGATGTTTTTGCCTTGAGTTATGAAGACTTCTACCCCAAAAATTGTAGATATAATCTCCGCTAAAACTCAAACTGAAACAATTACCGAAATCAATCCAAACAAGAGAAATCAAAGCAAAAAAGCTTAAACACAGACTGAACTGCCTAGTACTAAAAAACAAGATAAAAACACACAAACAGCATTTGTTAAAGAAGATCTCATCCAAACAAACAAAGCTCAACTCCCTTTCAACCTCAAAACTGAAATAGCAAAATTGAAGATATCAGTTCCTTTGACCGAGTTAGTAAAGAATGAATCCTATAGATCAAAGATAACTAAAACTTTAAATATAAGAGAGGAAGAAGATGTTATCAATTTGAATGATGATCAACCTGAATTGTTGTTTGGCCCTGAGGTGAATGGTACTCGTCAGTAAGGGGGAATCCCTCCTTTCTACATTAGCCTGAACATTCATGACAAAATATTACACAATGCTATGTTAAATTCAGGGGCATCCCATAACTTGATGCCAAAAGCAATCATGGAGAGACTGAACTTAGACATTATCAAACCATATAATGACTTGTTTTCCTTTGACTCTAGCCAAGTTAAATGCCTTGGTTTCATCAAGGATTTATGTGTAACTCTAGTCCAATGCCCAACAAAGAGTATTGTAATGGACATAGTAGTTGCAAACAACCCACCCAAATATGGAATGTTATTATTTCACTCATGGGGAGCAAAATTACAAGGATCCTTGTAGTTAGATATGTCATATGCCACCATATCTGTTTTTGGCCAACAAAGGAAACTACATAGAAAGACTTTGATGAAATACATGGTGAGTAGAGTTGAAAAACCACAAAACTTTCCAATATACTCCATGCATTCTGATATGGATTCTTTTATCTTGTACAATTCAAAACATGACAACAATCAAATTACTGTTGTAGAAGAAAACGACAAACCCCCTGATAGCGAGAACATTTTTCATGAGTCCCTATGGCATCTAGATTTTGATGGATCTGTGAATAGGTTAGGGGTTGGTGCAGGAGTATGGATCCACAATATGGAGAATAACCATTCTGAGGGACATGCATTCAGATGAAACTTTAAGTGCACAAATAACATGGCTAAATATGAAACTCTAATCTTAGGGTTACAAACAGTTAGAAAACTTGGAGCCAAAAGAGTTTCCATAATGGGAGACTCAGAATTGATTATTAAACAAATTAATGGTAAATACTCTGTAAACAGTCCCAGACTTGGGCAATATAGAGAGACACTCTTAGTTTTAATCAAAGACCTTCTAGAAGCAAACTTCGCTGCCATTCCTAGAAAATAGAATATGCAAGCCCACAGTTTGGCCACTTTTGCTAGTACATGCAAATTTCCCTTTCAAACCAACCATCAGTACACTGCAGAAGTAAGACATAGACCTGTGATACCAGACAATTTGAAATATTGGCACATTTTCTCATACAATTCTTAGATTTATGATTTCATGAATGTTGAAGGTGAGTTTCAGAATTGTAAAATAGATACAGACTGTACAGTAGAAAATAACATAGATGGTGACATAGATGTAAATATTTTAGATATAGGCAAACCCACTAATTTCACTAAGGAAGAAAAAGATAACTTAGAAAATGTAGAAATAGAAGAGATAATGAATGATGATCCAGAAATTCTGAACCTTAAAAATAATTTTTTGCCTAAGGGATTAGTCCTATTAGAAGATTTGTTTGACTCAAACGATGTAGCTAAGAAACAAAAAATGGAGCCTTTAAGAGTAGACATAGAAGAATGTAACATAGGAACTAAGGAAAAACCAAAACTCATTAAAATATCAAAAGCCTTACCTCCGGAGGAAAAGGTTAAATACATAAATTTGTTTAAAGAGTTTCAAGATGTTTTTGCCTGAAGTTATGAAGACTTCTACCCCAAAAATTGTAAATATAACCTCCGTTGAAACTCATATTGAAACAATTACTGGAATCAATCCAAACAAGAGAAATCAAAGCAAAACAACTGAAACACAAACTGAATTGCCTAGTACTAAGAAACAAGATAAAAACACACAAACTGCATTTGTTAAAGAAGATCTCATCCAAACAAACAAAGCTCAACTCCCTTTCAACCTCAAAATTGAAATAGCAAAATTGAAGATATCAGTTCCTTTGACCAAGCTAGTAAAGAATGAATCCTATAGATCACAAATAACTGAAATTTTAAATATAGGAGAGGGAGAAGATGCTGTCAATTTGAATGATGATCAACTTGAATTGTTGTTTGGCCCTGAGGTGAATGGTACTCATCAGCAAGGGGGAATCCCTTCTTTCTACATTAGCCTGAACATTCATGACAAAATATTACACAATGCTATGTTAGACTCAAGGGCATCCCATAACTTGATGCCAAAAGCAATCATGGAGAGACTAAACTTAGACATTACCAGACCATATAAGGACTTGTTTTCCTTTGACTCTAGCCAAGTTAAATGCCTTGGTTTCATCAAGGATTTATGTGTAACTCTAGTCTAGTGCCCAACAAAGAGTATTGTAATGGACATAGTAGTTGTAGACATCCCACCCAAATATGGAATGCTATTATCTCGCTCATGGGGAGCAAAATCGCAAGGATCCTTGCAGATAGATATGTCATATGCCACCATATCTGTTTTTGGCCAAGAAAGGAAACTGTATAGAGAGACCTTGATGAAATACATGGTGAGTAGTGCTGAAAAACCACAAAACTTTCCAATATACTCCATGCATTCTGATATGGATTCTTTTATCTTGTACAATTCAGAACATGACAATAATCAAATTACAACCATAGAAGAAAATGACAAACCCCCTGATAGCGAGAACGTTTTTCATGAGTCCCTATGGCATCTAGAATTTTGATGGATCTGTGAATAGGTTAGGGGCTGGTGTAGGAGTATGGATCCACAATATGGAGAATAATCATTTTGAGGGACATGCATTTACATTAAAGTTCAAGTGCACAAATAACATGGTTGAATATGAAGCTCTAACCTTAGGGTTACAAACGGTTATAAAAGTTGGAGCCAAAGAGTTTCCATAATGGGAGACCCAGAATTGATTATTAAACAAATTAATGGTAAATACTCTATAAACAATCCCTGACTTAGCCAATATAGAGAGACAGTCTTAGATTTGATCAAAGACATTCTGGAAACAAACCTTGATGCCAATTCTAGGAAACAGAAAATGCAAGCCCATAGTCTGGCGACTTTTGCTAGTACATGCAAATTTCCCTTTCAACCCAACCATCAGTACACTGCGGAAGTAAGACATAGACATGTGATACCAGACAATTTGAAATATTGGCAGATTTTCTCCTAGGATTCTCATATATATGATTTCATCAATGTTGAAGGTGAGTTTCAGAATTGTAAAATAGATACAAACTGTATAGTAGAAAATAACATAGATGGTGATATAGATGTAAATATTTTAGATATAGGTAAACCCACTAATTTCACTAAGGAAGAAATGGATAACTTAGAAAATGCAGAAATAGAAGAGATAATGAATTAGTTCCATTAGAAGATTTGTTTGACTCAAACGATGTAGCTAGGAAACCAAAAATGGAGCCTTTAAGAGCAGACATAGAAGAATGTAACATAGGAACTGAAGAAAAACCAAAACTCATTAAAATATCAAAACCCTTACCTCCAGAGGAAAAGGTTAAATACATAAATCTGTTTAAAGAGTTACAAGATGTTTTTGAAGCCTTCATAACTCCAGGCAAAAACATCTTGAAACTCTTTAAACAGATTTATGTATTTAACCTTTTCCTTTGGAGGTAAGGCTTTTGATATTTTAATGAGTTTTGGTTTTTCCTCAGTTCCTATGTTACATTCTTCTATGTCTGCTCTTAAAGGCTCCATTTTTCGTTTCCTAGCTACATCATTTGAGTCAGACAGATCTTCTAATGGGACTAATCCCTTAGGCAAAAAATTATTAAGTTTCAGAATTTCTGGATCATCATTCATTATCTCTTCTATTTCTACATTTTCTAAGTTATCTATTTCTTCCTTGGTGAAATTAGTGGGTTTACCTATATCTAAAATATTTACATCTATGTCACCATCTATGTTATTTTCTACTGTAAAATCTGTATCTATTTTACAATTCTGAAACTCACCTTTAGCATTCATGAAATCATAAATCTGAGAATCCTAGGAGAAAATCTGCCAGAATTTCAAATTGTCTGGTATCACAGGTCTATGTCTTACTTCTACAGTGTATTGATGGTTGGGTTGAAAGGGAAATTTGCATGTACTAGCAAAAGTAGCCAGACTGTGGGCTTTGCATATTCTATTTTCTAGGAATGGTAGCAAAGTTTGTTTCCAGAAGGTCTTTGATCAAATCTAAGACTGTCTCTCTATATTGGCTAAGTCTGGGATTGTTTACAGAGTATTTACCATTAATTTGTTTAATAATCAATTCTGAGTCTCCCATTATGGAAACGCTTTTGGCTCCAAGTTTTCTAACTGTTTGTAACCCTAAGATTAGAGGTTCATATTCAACCATGTTATTTGTGCACTTGAAGTTTAATCTGAATGCATGTCCCTCAGAATGATTATTCTCCATATTGTGGATCCATACTCCTGCACTAGCCCCTAACCTATTCACAAATCCATCAAAATCTAGATGCCATAGGGACTCATGAAAAATGTTCTCGCTATCAGGGGGTTTGTTGTTTTCTTCTGCAACTGTAATTTGATTATTGTCATGTTCTGAATTGTACAAGATAAAAGAATCCATATCAGAATGCATGGAGTATATTGGAAAGTTTTGTGGTTTTTCAGCACTACTCACCATGTATTTCATCAAGGTCTCTTTATATAGTTTCCTTTGTTGGCCAAAAATAGATATGGTGGCATATGACATATCTAATTGCAAGGATCCTTGCAATTTTGCACTCCATGAGCAAGATAATAACATTCCATATTTGGGTGGGATGTCTGCAACTACTATGTCCATTACAATACTCTTTGTTGGGCACTGGACTAGAGCTACACATAAATCCTTGATCAAACCAAGGCATTTAATTTGGCTAGAGTCAAAGGAAAACAAGTCCTTATACGGTCTGGTAATGTCTAAGTTTATTCTCTCCATGATTGCTTTTGGCATCAAGTTATGGGATGCCCCTGAGTTTAACATAGCATTGTGTAATATTTTGTCATGAGTGTTCAGGCTAATGTAGAAAGGAGGGATTCCCCCTTGCTGATGAGTACCATTCACCTCAGGGCCAAACAACAATTCAAGTTGATTATCATTCAAATTGACAGCGTCTTCTCCCTCTCCTATATTTTAAGTTTCAGTTATCTGTGATCTATAGGATTCATTCTTTACTAACTCAGTCAAGGGAACTGATATCTTCAATTTTTCTATTTCAGTTTTGAGGTTGAAAGGGAGCTGAGCTTTGTTTGTTTAGATGAGATATTCTTTAACAAATGCAGTTTATGTGTTTTTATCTTGTTTTTCAGTACTAAGCAATTTAGTCTGTGTTTCAGTTGTTTTGCTTTGATTTCTCTTGTTTGGATCGATTTCAGTAATTGTTTCAGTTTGAGTTTAAGCAGAGGTTATATCTACAATTTTTAGGGTAGATGTCTCTGGTGTTCCCCTAGGGAGGATTTGTAAAATTTTAGTGACAAGAGCTTCTGTTATCTTTTTAGTTTGGGTCTGGACTGATCTTTTAGTGGGAGCTTCATTGTTCTTTTTACTTATTAAGCTATATTGTTTGTGTACCTCATATATAATTGACTCATAACCATGTTTAAAGTCAAAGGACTCACTAGATTCTAACTGCAATTGTTGCAACATGTACAACTCCTGTTTTTCTTGGGTAAGAAAAACAACATCTTCATTTTTTATTCCTAACAAGTTTATCTGGGTGTCATCCTCTCCTTCATGGCTCTGTGAACCCTCCGCATAGTTCTCCTGGAAGGGAGGCCTAATTTGTTGATCTAGTGTTGCATTCTTTCCAGCGTTAGGATTCTTCCTGAAGTTGGGGTTTCTTATTGGGGGTGGCTGTTGATTTTCCCATTGAGTTTTTCTTTCCATGTTTTCTAATCTATCCATTATTCTCTCTACACTCTTTGCTAAACTATCTGTCTTTCCATCAAAAGTGGAAGTTTCCTCTTTAATTACCACTCTCTTTTCATTTCTCATTTTGGCTTTCTTAGCTAATACGTTGGCCTCTACACTAACAACATTGCTTTGCATTTGTTCCAATGTTTCAGGATTTCTTTTCCTTAATTGGTATGCCATGTCTGTGTCAAAATCAAAAAATTGAATTCCTCTACAGATTTCAAACTCCTCTCTCTCCCTCTGCGCTACTTTTGTGTGGCCCTTCTGGCCCTGCATCAGCCTCTGCATCAAGGCTTCTGGATTACTCACTGCCTCGCTCTACTGATGTATCTCCAGTTGAGAATCTCTTTCTTCGGAAGCTACTATCCCTGCCCCTCAACTGCAAGAGATCTCTTCAATCGATTTTTCCTCTTGAGAACTTCTCACTTCATAAAATCGATTTTCTCAATCTCTCTGTGTTTTCCAAATGACCCTCAAGCCCCTTCTTATATCTTCCTGTTGGACAACCAACGACCTAGATTAAAACATAATCAACGGCTCATATCGTTTTGGCTTGATCCATAGCTTTTTCTAGAAGTTTGACCCCTGATTAGATTAATACTCATTAATATTTTAATTTTCCTAAATTTAGACTTAGGAACACCATTAAAAATATTAATTATTTTAATAAAATCATTTCTGGGTGGAATTTCCCATAATGCTTTATGGGTTCTTTGGAATGCATGTGCTGAAGCCTCCCTCCAAAATTTGAGGCTTAGAGCACATCCGATGCTACCCCAAATCAACATCCCCCCAACCAATTCATGCTCAAAAGTATCAATTGTTAGACACACATGGGCAGCAAGAACAATATGAAAGATAATCAGGAGAGTACAATTTTTATTAACAAGAGATATACATTTATAGTACATTATGTGACCGTTGGGTTTCACATCCCAAGGTCTCTTGGACTCCTTTTGTCCATTCGGCTTCCACACTAACCCATTGAGGATTAGGTGTCCAACATTGAGGGTCGTATTGATAATGTGTTGTAGTGATTCTCGGTCCCTGGAGTGTTGCCTCCGATGTAAAATTTGCAGTGAAAAAGTGGTATATATGCAATAGTATGGTGAATACGGTGTCTTAACAATTTATGTTGGATTGTGGTACTAGACAGTGTATGCTCTACGTTTGTTAGAAGACTTCTTGGTATTATATGAAAAATAATATACGTTGCAGGCCGATATATTATTAAAATCAAATGTTCTAAAAGCATCTTCAAATCAAGTTCTATCAGTTTGTGTTCGAGTTGTCCTTTGTGGGCAAATTTTATCACTGTCAAAGAGTCAAATCTCCTTAATAATTGGCTGCATATACATCTGAAGCAGGGGCGAGTGTTCTCTAATCTCCTGGAGGTTTTCCTGAAACTATGCATAGTTGGAAGGTCATGGTATATATGACCAGCACTATACAATTTGCTAAGTATTTGGACATGTAAGGAGGTCTATCACTACTGTTTCAGCATGCTAGAGATTCATTCCAATGCCCATGACATGGTGTTATAATTATTGAAGTTTTGATAGCCATCATTTCTGATTTGAAAGTGAAGGAGTACTTGAAGGATCCAAGCAAGTTTGCAGTTGCTGTTGCCCCAATTGTGGCATTGTATTTAAAACCCATTATAGTTTCTGTCTACATATATATATGCATTGATTCCCTGATTCATTTGCTGCACATTTATACAAGATATTGTTGTGTACTGTGAGTGGATATTACTTTTCTGCATTAAGTAATAATTGTGATCAATTTTAAGGTGTAAATCTGACATTGAAGGAAAATGGCCAAAATCAGTGAAGTATTAGAGTTCATGAAAACTCTTATACAATCTACTGTTGATGACACATTACAAATCAGCAAAAGATCTCTCTCAGAAATTCAGACATGTCTACAAAATGCACAGGAAAAGATCGATTTTTTGCAGCTTGAATCTCAGCTACAGCAAGAAGAATTACAGCAGTGGAGTCATCATTCTAAACCTGTTTCTGCTCAGAAAATTGAAGCACACTCCCATAAATAGCAAGACATTAATGTTGCAAATTTAGTGCCTAATACAACAACAGATTTGCATGCAAATGCGGAAACTCAGTCTGCACCTCCCAAGCCCATCATCAGACCTTGGGAACAGCTTGTCCACAACAAGCATAGAACTGGTCTTGGATATGACAAGGACTTGTCCTTTCATATTCCAGACTATGCCCAGCGCATTCAGTTTCAGAGTGCTGGATTTATTCATGACAATTCACCTACTCCTCATGACAGTTCGCCTCCAGCTGTTCCAGATTCTATCCTTCTTCCACAGCAACAGCAACAACAACAACAACAAATTGTGAAACGCCAACACTGTGACCGAGTTGGCCATTTGAAAAATCATTGTTTTGATCTTCATCCATGTAAGCACTGTCATAAAACCAATCATTCTTCACACAGATGCTTCAAAAATAAACGTCCTGCAAGAACAAAGATTCATCTTGGATGGATCGCTTCTTGGCAGCATCAACAACCAAGAAGATATTCCAAACACATGTCAGAACTTGCTCCAGAGTATTGAAAAGTCTTGCAGCTGAGTTTTCTCCATCATCTCACCTTGTATCTGACAGGGGGGGGAAATGATGGTCATCTACAAGCTTCAAAGTCACATCAAGCAAGCTTGAGCCACAACCTGCCACACCAGTTTCAGAGTTGTAGTCAAAGACAAAGATGCCCGTGAACATGCCTTCAGTTGGTAATCTGGGACACTTCCTCTAGCAGAAGACTTTAGCTTCTTGCCAGTTTCAGAAGAATTCTAGGAACAAAATTGAGAACACTTCCTCTCGCAAAAGACTTCAGCTTCTTGCCAGTTTTGGAAGAGTTCCAGGAATTGCATTAAGCATTCCAGAGTTGTTGGTCATCCTTAAACCATCACAGGTTGAGACTTCCCTTTTCAGGTTGAAGTTCTCCCTTTTATGTGGGGTGAGACCTCCCTTTTATTGGTTGAAGGTTTCCCTCTTCAAAACAATAGGAGCACTTCCTCTAGAATAAGACTTCAGCTTCTTGCCAGTTTTGGAAGAGTTCCGGGAACTGCACTAAGCGTTCCAGTGTTGGTGGTCATCCTTAAACCACCGCCCTTTATACCAACATTTCATAGAGCACATTCAGCCTAGTGCTGCCATGCATATTTGCACATTTTGTATTACAGCTCTCTTCTTGGACTCATACACAACCCTTAGGATTAAGGGGGGGAATGTTGGACACCTAATCCTCAATGGGTTAATGTGGAAGCCGAATGGACAAAAGGAGTCCAAGAGACCTTGGGATGTGAAACCCAACGGTCACATAATGTACTATAAATGTATATCTCTTGTTAATAAAAATTGTAGTCTCCTAATTATCTTTCATATTGTTCTTGCTGCCCATGTGTGTCTAACATCAATGATAAGTAAACAAAATTACTCAACCAAACCAATGAAAAGTCATACCTTTGGAGTCAACAGGCCCACCTTCAAACATATGATCATAACAGATGGGCGAGGGAGCACATGGCTGGATCAAGTGGCGGAGATGATGGCACATCGAGCTATCTGTGGTTTGTTGGTTGTCAGCGGAGAGCCATCTTGGAGAAAAAATTTCTCCTAGGGATATCACCCACAAAGTGGTAGGTAATGGGGATAATTCAAGGGCATTTGTCAATGAGGCAGTGAAAATATGGTATGTAAAAGCAGTCACGTTTTGATGGATTACAAGAATTCTTTGTTGACAGAAAAATGTTACATAAAGATATGCCTTGGATATGGCAATGAAAACAAACCATACTAAAGACAAAGGACTACTATCTACATAAGTGAAAGCTAAGTATTACGTAAAAATTCTTATATATTTTCGAAATTTGATTGTTGTAATAACTATTTTAATAACTATTGGTTGAAAGATAGAGAGATGACTTATAATATTTGTATGTTTATGTTATGACATAGGTGGATAGCGAACCTAGCTAATAAGGGAGAATGATGAATATTGTAAAGTTGGGAAGCCCAATAAGAAGGCCACTATGATGACATTGGAGCTTAGTGATTTCCAGAAACTATTAATTGAATAGAGCCTATTAGTGAATGCCTAGAAATAGGAATCTATAAGTTTGTACCCTTCTTGCCATGTAAAATCCTTAACAAGATGAATCACCCTAGGGGCTATTTAGTAGAGAAGGGGATGCTTGAGCCTGGAAGGGTGTGTGCAACAAAGGAGGCAATTTACATGAATCTGTTGTGAGATGTGACATGATTGCTCTGATCAGGAGGGTGTATTAGCAATGATAGTAAATTGAACTATTTTCCATGGCATCCTTATAAGTATTCATATAGATGAGTATTGGATTAAAATTTCATATTTATTTTTGTATTATAATAGACATGCTTATAGATTTGAAGATTCCTATAAAGGGGATAATTGTTGCATAAAAATGGCTATAACAAGCATACTTTTCTTCTAGTTGCTATAAGAGTAGTTCAGGAATGAAGACATGGTTTTATTATTAGAAAGAATAACATTGAAGATGGTGTTATTCCAAGGGGGGAGGAATGTCATTACCCCCTACAAGAATGAACATAAACAGTAGGTATGTGGTAAGTGAGTAAGTGGTTTACATGTGATTACTTTGAAATCTATATAAACAGTAACAATAATAATATAAAAAGGTGTGCTTCGTGTTTGTCTCACTAGGAGCACCATGGGGGCAATGAAATGACGAGAATGGAAATATGGGGTGGCCAATAAAATAATATTTTATTGAGGCTAACAAATTCTAGCTCCTAAGCCTTCATATCCCTTTTATTTGCCTTATGTTAATTTCCTGATCGTTATTATCTCAATGCAAATCATATATTCATGCAAGCCTTGGGAAGGGATGAATTCCACCTTTGGGATAATAATCTATTCATTCTCTCCTTGGAGAGGATGAAACCATAGAAGAGGTTGTCATTCAGGTATGCTGAAAAACCATGCACATATGATAAGGGAGGCATATGTAGGCCGAGATCCTAGCATCATAGTATGCTAAATTATGTAGGAGAGTGCTGCCATGTTGGAATGTTGTGAGGTCATTTACATACATTGAGATGATAGTGGTATGCTGTATGTTCATGTTAGTGCTGAGATTGCACTGTGCCCAAAGGTATGATGTTTTCCTAAGTCTAGTTACTGTGGTTATATGAGGAAAACCAATGCTATGAGCTTTTGTAATTGCTACAACTAAGATTCCAGCATTGGAGATTTTCCTAGCTAGCATGCATTGCAGCATTGGAGATTTTCCAAGCTAGCATGCATTGCAGCATTGGAGAGAAGTGAGATAGCCTAAGGGATTTTTTAACAGTGAAGGGGATACCATTTGTTGCACAGTGCAAGGATGAGGGGAAAGAGAGGATAGAAAATGGGTTGTTGCAGAATTAATGTGCTGAAACATAAGTTCCCTAGCTGTAAACAATGTTGTAAACTTAGGCTAAGAGATAAAATCCCTAGCTCAATAATTATTTGACGTGGGTGAGGAAACATTTGTCTAGTAAATTCCGCCTTCTTCTTTCATTGCCTGGCATGGGGGTAGCATTTACTCCAGCCAGTGCCTATGGCTGTATCTATATTCTAAAAACACTCCCATGAAGGTATTTCCCTAAGTGCAACTGATAACAGATAAGTATTATAAACTTTGTTACTAATGTGTTGATGTCTAATTTGTTATTGTTGTTTCATATGAGAGTTGTTTTATCCTGGAGATGCAAGTCTAGAAATTGACAACAGGCTCAGGAGTGGATGTTGGACTGTCTGGTAATGATTTCTATGCAGAATTCTGAGGTTATTACAGCCATATATTGTATTGCAAAGTGCATAACTCTATCGCTGTAATGTAAATTAATTTCCAGCCATGTCAGTTTAAGGCAAATGGCCTTGTGGTCACAATCATGAAAGAAATGTTATTATATGTATGTGAAAGTACTATATATGAATATTGCTGGTAAATGCATATGAATGCTGATGTAATTGCCATGTACCAGCTGTTATTATTCCATGTATAAGCAGAAATATGTTTTATGCACCGAGATAGCCGAATGTGTTCATGAATTGCTTATGGGCAATGTATTTCTGCAGCAAAACTGTTGTTACCATAAAGTATATGTAAGAACATTGGTTACAGTTCAATTATGCATTTGTGTACATTATATTATGTTATCGAAGCATAAATTTGGTAAGAATTTGGTGGTTTCGCAAGGTACACCATATCCTCAACAACGTTATCAGAACCGGAGCAAACCAGTCAGAACTGGCCAGTCCAACCGGTTGGAGGGCAAAACCAGTTTGGACCGGTGAACCAAACCATTTTTTACTGGTTCGGCCATTTTTCTTTGAACTATGATATAAAGGACCCTTTGAATGTATTTTTCCTTTTAAATAATGATTTATGACAGGGGAAGCCTAGTATTTGACCAAATGCCTAATATTCAAGCCTTTGGCGCTAATATTGCTATGCAATTCATGGTAATATTAAATTCTTAAAGTAAAAGTGACATCCTTTTACTTAAATTTATAACATTACCATGAAATGACTCATGATGTTTGAGAGCGGTTCAGAAATAATTGGATTTCAAATGGAGAAAATATAATTTTAGATCCCATTCAAAATCCAGAAGACTTAATAGTTTTCAGGATTTCAAGATTTGGGGGGTTCGATGTTTCCATTGGATTTTGTCATGTACGAGGGTGTGGAACTAGCATTTAATCAAGAACACCAATCCCTCTATGTACCTTGCTGTTAGTGCCACTGGTGGTTGAACTCCTCTATCATGATCCTACTAAAAATGTACCCAACACACAAACAAAATCTTGAATTGACATACTAAGCATTTTCTATCTTATTTTAATGCTTAGAGGGTCATATTGATGACAGACATCCCAATATAGGCAAAGATTTTGATGCTATGTAGGTATTTGTTGTAGCAAGAATTTTTTTGGATGCTAGAGGCGGCCATCTAGGACCTGTTTGTTGATGTATTTTTGGTCCAAAGATGGATTGCACTCAGCGTTATTTTGGGTATGTGCACCCTTACATGCTATATAAATGAGAACTCTCTTATTTGTGTATGTATAGATGGCTTGGATTCATATGGATATAGATGAATATATATGTTTTTCTTTAAAATTTGAATATTTTATGTGTTTTTGGTTGACCAGTTTTTTGGTCCCTTTTTTTTACTGGTTTCAGTCCAGTTCTTACCAATTACTGGTCCATAGGGTCTACCGGTTCAATGACCAGTCCAGTTCTGATAACATTGATCCTCAATAGAGCACAGAGGATTCTGGGTGTATTTCAGAAAACAAGTCAACTAAAGTAAGATAACAAGTGTCATTTACTAAAACTGCATGTTGATATTGATCCTATGAAAGATATTTTAAGTACAACTCAAGTTTCTAAATCGAAGAGAAGGCTAGCCACAGTAGTGTTATCGTCATTCCCTGTAAAGAAAAATCCAAAGTAATCAAGGCTTGAGTTCATAGTGTATGCATGTATCTTACTTTCCCAGAAGAAGCTCCATATCCCGAGTAATCATAGCTGCAAGCAAACATTGATGAAGACTAATGAGTATTGCCCAAAAATCACTACATAGCACGAAGCTACAATTGCATTTAAATCTCAAGTAAGCATAGATATGTTAACAGAAAAAAAAAGTAACGATATCTTATAATCCGGATGCAATCAAATGTTCCAAGCACATCAGTGGGATCCAGGATCAAACTTGAAGGCCTCATTGCCTGCCGAAAGATTTTTTGTTTGTTTTAGAAAGGTTGCACAAAATTGTTGCCCTTCCAATGAAAACCAATATACGCTGTGCACTTCAGAAGTAAATTACGAGAGGAACATGGAAGAGACCACCCGTTATTTGCCTACTGCTTAGGCCATTTCCTCTTTGTTGGTGAGCAATTGCAATCTACCCGCACCTGAAATTTACTTGCAACATCTAGACTCAATTCGTCTGCTACGTAGTTTGAACTCTTTTCAACATATTGTAAGTGGTCAGTGTTCTACACAATGACTGGGCAATTGCAGGTTATAATGAGGAAAACCTTTCTAAATGAAGATCATTAACCCCCTACAGTCAAATTTTTTGAGTGGTATATAATGTAACGTAACATTTTTTTATTTATAACTGCGCATTTGAGAAGATCTTTCACTTTTGAATCTCTTTGCCAATCTGAACACTATTTCATCCAGCCATATCCAACCAGATAATTATAACACCACCATTAGATAACCCCTACAGGTTACGATATCACTTAAGACAATGTCATAACAAAAATTCAAATTGTTGTCATTGTTTCTGCCAAAGAGGAGAATTCAGATGTGAAAAATGGGCTCATTGAAGAAAAGTCCTGAAATCCAAACGTCATGCACTTTATTGACTTCACCGAAATTATATGTACCAACAAAAATAGACAAGCTCACTGAAATACCGCCCAACCTTTAGAACTAAATATCAATACACTATGACAAGTGTAACCTACACAGAGAAACAAGCAGGTAGATTGAAAAATTAAAGAACATAGTCAGGCGGATAGAAACGCTAAAGAACATATAGAAGCATGAATATGATCAAATGTGTGAAATATATGGCATAAGTTTTCATTTGGTTATTGATGAGTTTACCGTTGGTGATTTAGGGATCATGATATTATGAACAAAGAGAGACACGCAGGTAGATAGAAAAATTGAAGAACATCGTCAAGAAGATAGAAAAATTAAAGAACATATAGCAGCATGAATGTGATCAAATGTGTGAAATATATTGGATAAATTTTCATTTGGTTATTGATGAGTTTAGCGTTGATGATTTAGGGATCATGGTATTGGTTTAATCTATAGTGTTTTCTCATGAGATTATGTTAAATTTAGGTATGTTCTATGCTAGAGCAATTTATTTAAATTTTCACTGTTAGTAATCACATCAGCGTTACGATAAGCTGCAGATAGAACATAAATATAAAATGCAGAAGACAAGCCAAGACAAGAGGACACAAGATATGGCGCGAGCCAGGGACAAACCCCACAATGTGTGGGGAAACCCTTTGATCAAATCTTCTTTTATCTTCAAAGTTCAGCAGAGAAAGAGAGAGAGAGTACATTTACAATAGAAGTCAACACTTTGACTTTTGATATCTATAGAGATCAGTTGAAGACATATTGCTTCAACTGATTCTTTAAGGTGACTTCTTCACCTATCATAGTGCTGCATCTCGTCCATTTGTTGCACCTTACCGTGTAGCACCATCATGTTGCATCATGCATCATCATGCTGCTCATGATCACTATGCTGCCCATACATCATGCTGCCCATGCATCATGTTGCCCATGATCTCATCTATCATGCTGCCCATGATCATTATGCTTCATGCTACCCATGATCTCATCTATTATGCTGCTCATAATGCTGCCCATAGATCATTCTTTAGTTCATATACATATCAGCCTTAGCTGCTTGCTATGGCTTGCAGCCTAGCAAAGCAGCTAGGCTATAGTTCCAGAATCCTCTACACAAACATGCTGTCATCAGCTTCATTGCACAGTCTTATCAGGCCCAAATAGTCCTTGAATATGTCACGGTGTCACCTACAGCAATGTGACATTATGACACCTGTTTAGATGACTGTAATAGGTCTCTTTGCTTCTCTTATATATCTCCATTGACTGTGAATTAGGTGTCTCCATTGACCTGCTTGAACAGCATATATGTGCCTCCATTAATGACTGCGTTTAGGGCTGTTGACATCATCTTGAACAGCGTATAAGTGACTGCGTTTAGGGTTGTTGACATAATCTTGAACAGCGTATAAGTGACTGCATTTAGGGCTGTTGACATAATCTTGAACAGCGTATAAGTGACTGCATTTAGGTCTCCATGAACAGTGTATAAATCCCAGCGTATAAGGTCTCCATGGACTGTGTATACGTGCCTTCTTTGCTGCATAAAAACCTTTGTTGGCTGTGGCCTAGGGCACCCTTAAATGCGGTGGTTAGGTCTCTCCTTCAGGACTGCGTATGGAGCCTTCTAGGACAGCAGATTAGGGCATTCAATCTGTCTTGAATCTTTCCTTTACTGCAGCAAGATCTCACTCAACTGCGGCTAGGATCCTCTCCTTCATGACTGTAATTTAGGGCTCCGTATATGGCCTTCACCTTCCCTGCATTTAGGGCATCATCCAATGTATATTTTAGGTGTCCCTCCTTCTCCAAAAACCCAAGACGTGGAGAGGAGGAGAACACATGAAGAGGATGTGTGTTACAAATGATTTCAAGTCCTATATATTTATACTAAAACGTAGATGATGAATAGACACGACTATTGGGCTTCTGAGCCTACTCAAGTTGCTGGTCGGCTTGATAATAATTCCATAATCAAAATTGATTCATATCTCCATAAATACTTATCGGAATTGGATGATCTTTGGATCAATCCTACACCTCTCGACGAGAGGGATCCAATAAAAATATTAGCTGCCATAAATAAGCCAACCCACATGGAGTTTGGCCCTAGTTGCCAATTTAACACTCCCTCTCAACTAGGGAGAACTCCATCTGCTACTCCATATGTCCAACTGTACTATCTCAGCCATTAGTGCCTTGCACTGCTCTACTTAGCTCTGTTGGCTCTGCTCAGCTCTGCTGGCTCTGCTCAGCTTTGTTGGCTCTGTTGGCTTTTCTCCGCTCTGTTGGCTCTGCTCTGCTCTGCTCAACTTAGCTCTACTGAACAATGAAGAAGAAGAATTGATCGAGAATGAGTCATATCATTCTCCACTGACCCGAAGTTAGTCTCAGAGTGCATACCACTGGTCCCAGACCAGTCTCAACTGACCCGAAGTCAGCTTCATAGTAGGTACCACTCCTACCACTGGTCCCAGACCAGTATTGCAGTCTCAGAGAGTGTACCACTGGTCTCAGACCAGTCTCAACCAACCCGAAGTCAGTGTTATAGTGTGTACCACTCTCACTAGTCCCAGACCAGTATTGCACTGACACGAAGTCAGTCTCGGAGTATGTACCACTGGTCCCAGACCAGTCTCAACCGACCCAAAGTCAGTGTCATAGTAGGTACAACTCCTACCACTGTTCCCATACTAGTATCGTAGGCTCAGAGAGTGTACTACTGGTCCCAGACCAGTCTCAACCGACCCGAAGTCAGCGTCATAGTATGTACGACTCTCACTTGTCCCAGACCAGTCTTGCACTGACACGAAGTCAGTCTCAGAGTATGTACCACTGATCCTAGACTAGTCTCAGCCGACCCGAAGTCAGTGTCATAGTATGTACAACTCCTACCACTGGTCCCAGACCAGTATCGCAAGCTCAGAGAGTGTACTACTGGTCCCAGACCAGTCTCAACTGACCCGAAGTCAGCGTCATAGTATGTACGACTCTCACTGGTCCCAGACCAGTATCATTGATCCCAGATCAATTGAGGTCATCCTAGCGTAGGAAGTACGGTAGATACAATGATGCGTCCATCGGTACTACTATGGTCCCTAACTTCATTTCCCTGCTCATTGATCAGATGAGAGGTACTTCCCATGAGTCCCGAACTACTTGGGTAGGATGCCTCGACAGGAGAACTTAATCAATCCTGTCCTCACAGGAGAACACATCAATCCTGCTACAATCGCCATGGAGAACACATCAATCCAGGCCTCACAGGAGAACACAT
>APFE031535006.1:133120-145290 GCA_000404065.3 Pinus taeda | reverse complement strand
ATAATTTTTTCATATATATATTATTATATAAATTGGAGGATGTTTAAGATTCACACGCATTTACTAGAAGTGAAAATTTACTTCTTTGTGGACCATGAACAGGGTGATTCTAGGTGGTGCGTTTTTTTTTGAATAATAGTGATGAGTTAGTCTATTGGTTTTTTTGAATAATAGTGAGGAGTTAGTCTATGTTTGCGGAGATGGTTATAATAGGTTTTCCGACTCTTTAAAAGATACTACTATGTAAATTAAAATAATGATAATTTATATTCATATTATGATATTACAAAATGTTATCTATAAATATAATTAATAAACATGAAAACAATGAAAGCACACACAAAATCTATGTTATACATATCATATTAAAGAATTAAAAATATATAATAAAAATGTCAATTTCCTGGGTGGTTGCTGGGTGGTTGCTAGGAAGGAATGGAATCCTCCCTACCTAGGTTTAATTTCTACAAGTGACATAATAGGTGTTGAAAACATATGAAATATACAACATTATACATGTGAAGAAAGAAAAAAACATATCAAAGAACAATATCATGTATATATGTATTATGAAAATTTCTAAATGAGTGGATCTACCTCAATTTGACTAGAGATTGTGACATTTATTTGTGTGCAAAAGGTTTTTTTGTGGTTCAATTTGATACACAGAAAGACTTTGAATATGTCATAAATGAAGGATCATGGTTTTGTGGAAGAGCAAATCTCTTTATAACCCCATGGTTGCCTAGTTTTGATGCCAACTCAATGATCGTAACAAAAACGTTGGTTTGGGTAAGGCTACATAATCTTTTGCTCTCCTTTTCGCACCATAAAAATAAAAAATAAACAAGTATGGAAAATATTCTAGATCTGCAAGTGAAACTAGAAATAAGATACAAAAATCAACAAATGACAATCTCTCCCTCCTCCAGAGTCACATCCCCAACTCTCCGCTTGAAATGAATGATATCAAGGGCAACGGACAATCCTTTTTTCGACATAGCATCTGCAACAATGTCCCATTGCTTATAAACATGTGTAAAGGATATTTCTGCAAAGGACTCTTTCAGCATCATAATACAATCCAACCAGTTGTTTAGATTGGAAATCGAGAGAGCATTTTTAACCCTAAGCAATCTCAATGATTATTTTTGAGTCCCCGTATATAGCAATCCTCTGCAAGAGAAGTATATTTGCAAAATATAACAGCCCCCATAAAGCTAAGTGTTCATGCTCTAGTGTTTGAGCACACCCCACCATACCAATAAAATAAACACTAAGTCTGGGGATGTATCGTTACCTTGGCTCCACATCCACAACTAGAAGATTGGGCGGCCCCATCAAAAAAACATGTTGGAAGTTGTATCTGCAAAATATCATTCATATGTCTGGGAATACCGTCCTTTTGAATACACATGCTCCCAGTCTCCATCCACGCATATACATGTGTATATACCCTGTGTATGTTCAAAGGAATATCTTCAAAAATTAGAGAGTTCCTGGCACGCCGAATCTATTAGGATATGAGAGAGGGATGGCCTTGAAATTTTCAATTCTACTGGTCCGCCAAATATAGCATGATTTGAGAAAGGAAAAGGATCAAAGGGCGGGGAGCTGAAAATATGATAGAACACAATACCATACCACCAAAGATAATGGGCATTGTAAAAGCATATGAAATACACTTTCAAGGGATCCTCTGCAAAATGAACACCATCACGGGCCATTAAAACCACGTTTGCATAAGTTATCCCAAATCAGGATACGATTGTTCTAGGCAAGCCAATAGAAATTGATGATTTTTAATGGCACTTCTCAATGCCAAATAGAAGAGTACCGACAATTCCCAGTTCGTGGATCGATCTGACTAGCGATGTGTCTGTAGAAATAAAAAATGACCACAGATCCATTCCTTAGAAGTCCACCCCAAACTAAAACATCACCATGAGTCCTCTTCACCAAGCCAACCAATTGCAATTGTTTTATATAACAGTTCCATGAGTCTGCATCAGATCTAACAATTCCAAGCCCCCTAGCCTCTTTCCAAATTGGATATGGAGTTCGATCTAGTCTGTACCTACAGACCTGATCAAGGAAAAAAATACGTTTTGAACCTCGATAGGCAAATTCGTCAAATTACTAACCATTGAAGGTTATCCAAGAACCATCCACTTACCTCATAAAATATTTGCCAGATTTAAGACCGTTTATCTCTCCTATCCCGCCCTGTCTAAACCATTCCACAATGGATTTGTACTTGAGGTATTTATCTTTAACAATGCCTTGTCGAATCCCATTATCAAATAAGGCCCTCCACAAAATCTTAATGAATAGTGCCCATCCAAAAATCCTCAGGTCCAAAATTCCCCACCCGCCCAAATCATGTCGCTTACTGACGGCATCAAAATGAACTAGGTGAAATTTGTGACTGCCCTTGGCCAATGATACAAGGGATAAAAAATATTCTCAAAAATCAAAGTGCTCAGAATCTCCTAAAACTGGATCCAAATCATAGATTTCATCGTTCTTATTCCAATGACACTTGAATCACCTCAATTCTGAAGTTTTTAGTAAACTTCTAAAAAGTCAACTTACAAGGTTGATTGGATTGCTAACTGGGCAAGTCGTATAGTGGCGTGGCACTAACATCAGCAAGTGACTGTGTAGGTACAGTTTGCAGTATGGACCAGTCATGTATTGACACGTGGCATGATCGTACGAGTCTAGGTGGAAAAAAATTATTGGTTAACGAGGTTTGAGGTGGACCAATCATGAGGCACCACGTGGCCCAATGGGAGGGCACCACCTGGCCCTCGAGTCCCGTGCAAAATATGGTTTGTGTTCAACCCCGTGACCTCCGGAACAACAATGTAATGTCTTACCACTAGCCCATGCAATTGGTTCTTAGCATACAATAGTTTGCGGTTATATTTAAATTAATATTGTTATTAACGTTGGCGAGAGGGGTCAGGGGATTAGCCCTGGCCATGGGACATATCACATGCCACAAAACCATGGTAGTGGGGGGAAGCAATTAACCCAAACCTCGATTCCAGAGTATATATTTTGACCACCTACGGAGTATGGCAGAGGGAGTGGGGAGATAAGCCATAGCCCCTGGTTCTTTCAGTAACTGAAAACTGTGGGGCTAGTGGTGAAGGGGTCAGCGCTTGGCACCCAACCCGCAACCATATGGCCCTTCCACATGACGAGGGACCCGGTACCGATGGGCAAGTGGCCTTTGGCCTGTGCCGCTAGCCACATGCCATACCATATGACCCACACCAAGAACATAAAAATAGGCGCTTAAGGCCTTATTGGCGCTATTAATGACCGATAATTTGCACCATTTGGGGCAGAATTAGTGCCAATCCCGAGCAAAATTATCACCCAACAGTCTGCTAAAGGAGGAGTTTCGTTTCCTGGTTAAACAATTTTGCTAATTTGCAGGACAGATAGCAAAGAAATGAACCAGGAGGCCTAACTTGGCCATTTTTCAGTATTTTTGAGCCCATGAAAAGTGTACACAAGGGTTTTTCAGTGTTTTGGACACAATGGTAGCATTATTTTTGTGATTTGAGCATTGTATGTTGAAAAATTTGCAAAGACAAATCCTTCTATGCTGTAGACAAAGACTGTTTATGGATTTTTGAGGCCATATGGAAATTTTTTAACAAGGAAAGAGGCCTAGATAGGGATTTTCAAGCCTTTTGAATGCATTTGTAGCATCTATTTTCTTCATTAGAGCAGCCAATTTTTCAGTATATTCTCAGTATGATTGTGGGAAAAGACCATTTCGACACTTCATTATGAAGTAGTTGAATTTGTGCTTGTTTTCTTGATCTCATAATGAGTACAAGGACTTCTCGCCACATTCAATGGGAGTGTCCTTTTCTTTTGGCGCCATCATTGTTTTGCTAAAGTGAGTCAACTTGTGAGTGATATTTCTTGAAAGGAGAATGTTTCTTTGAAGGAGAAACAATGCCACTCTAGAAGGAGTTTTACTTTATGACTAAAATATTTGTAAGGTACTATTTTTGTTTTTGAGAACAATAAAATGGCCTAGCCTTTGGAGCAAGGCTCTGAGACGTAGTCCACATAGGACGAACTTCGTTATCACATGGTTGTTCCCTTCTTCACTTTTACCATGTTGGATTGCATATGATTTTGTTTCATCATTAAGTTCATTTAAAATTAACTATTCATAGTTGAACAAGTTACGAACTAAGTAACCAATTGAAGACCCACATTTATCAAAACTTGCAAAGCATCAAAGGACGATTGATTTTCAGATCACTAGTATCGGAGCAGGTTCTGACCATATTGCAAGCATGGGTGAAAGTTTGCAGCATGCAAGGCTCTTAGAACTGGAAGAGATTAATTCTTCTCTTTAAGTGGAGAACATGGAACTAAGAAGATTGCTCAAAGTAGGAGATAATGAGAAGAAGAAGATGCGCCTGATGTTGTCGAATGTCATTGAAGAGAAAATCGAGGAATGTTCTGCTAATGAAGCTTCTCCCAAGACTCGACAAGTTTGTGGTCAGGGGATGAATGATGTTTTTTCCCTTTGTCAGTTGAAGAACATTGCTGGTATGTTAAATCACAAGAGTGGTTTTATTGAATCTTTATCTACCACTTCATCTACAAAAGAGAAGAAGGAGGATATGACTAAGCTTCAAGAAGAGGACTAGAAGTCACAAGCAGAAAAGGAGGTAAAAGATACTTTGTTGAGAAATGGCAAAAAGAAATTCCAGTTTAATTTGTCCTTGAATTAAACTGTAAATTAAATTTGAATTCTATTCTCATAGCAACTTAAAATAGTTAAATTAAGTTTATTAAACTTGCTTAACTTAGGAAATTCGAGTTGGAAGTCTTTCTATCGTCATGTGTTTGTTCTCCCTACTTTGTAGGAGTCCAATGTGAGTTAATTGTGAGTTGTAAAATAGAAGACTCGGTTTCATGAGTCACTTCAGTTAAATTAGTTCTCAAATTGATTGAGAGAACTAATAGTGAGTTAACAGTCAATGGTGTCACTAATGAACTCCACCAGTGCTACTCTAGTTAACTGAAAATTTACTCATTAGAAACCCATGCATGTCAATTCTGAGAAAGAGTGCAAGGACAATGTACTATTTGTTTTAGATTTTTTTGAGTTACACTGACAATGCATGCATTCAGGAACTGATCCTTGAGGGATTGCACAATTTTTAGAGGCTTTATTTCCCTTTAAATACAAGCTATCCTCCATAGGAATTACACATTGGAATAGAAACTTTGAGAGCTTATGAAGAGGCTAAGCTTTGGCCTTGAGCTTGATTATGAGTTGGAGATTGAATTTTCTGAGTACTAGGATTGTTCTAGAGAGAACAAGCATTGCAATTTCATCTTCATTTTCCAGATTAATACAAAACATATAGTGAGGTTTTGAGTTGTGGATTTCCCCAGGTATTTATTTTTTCATGTGCCTTTGATTCTCTTCCTCTATTTATTATTGTTTGCTCGATGTTTATAGGCTTCCGTTGTAAAGAGTAGAAGTAGATTCATGTCTCTTGCTTTAGCAAATTGCATTAGCTTGTGAATCTACAGGATTTTCTACATGGTATCAAAGCTAAGAATAATATACTAGAGGATATTTTGAAGTTTTTAGTTTTTGGGTTATAGGTAAAAGTCAAATTTGCAATACATACTTTAGTATTGGTAGATGGCGTTCCATGGTTTGAGGCTTGAGTATGCCTTGGAAGGCAGCTTGAATTTCATAGCCTGGAGGGACATGATGGAGGTTGTGTTAGAGGACAATGACTTGAAGGAATTTGTTGAATAAGCAATTCCTAAGCCAGCAGCTACTGATGCATAGAACTTGGCCGAGTGGAAGAAGTGTGTGGCGAAGGCAAGGCAGATAATCCTTAAGGGAGTTCGAGATCATATTGTCTCGAGCCTCCATGGAAAGGAAACCCCGCGTGTTATGTGGAAAACATTGACAGGCATGTATCATAATAGAGTTGATCAAAGGAAGTTGGCACTGAAGGATAAACTTCGTAAAATAGAGATAGAGATACTTGACCAGGCTCACTCAATGTCGGGATGAACTTGGAAGTGTTGGAATCATGGTTTTCGAGGAGGATATGGTGAGCCTTTCTCTTCTTGGACTCCCAAAGAGTTGGCATAGTTATCAGGACTCTATCAATGGCCGAGAGAAGCTACCATACTGGGAACAACTGTGGTCAGATTTGATGCAAGATGAGATTAGGAGGAACGCTAGGGATGACTCTTCATCAAATACTGATGATGAAGAGAATTGTGCCTTAGTGATTAAGGAAAGGTAAAATTTCTCGTTCCAAATCAAATTCTTATCATGGAGGTAAGAAGAAGGACATGATGAAAGTTAAATGCTTTCATTGTAACAAGATGGGACACTTTTCTACAAATTGTCCATTAAATAAGTCCACGAAGAAGTCCTCAAGAGGAGTGGCGGGTGAGGCTTCGGCCTCCCAATTCGAATTGGACTTTTCCCTCATTGCATGCATGGTGTCTTCAATGATGGGAGGTGTCTGGTACTTAGACAGTGGAGCTTCCTTCCACATGACTGGCGACAGAGATTTATTTAGTGAACTGGAGGAGAAATATCTCAAGATGCATATCGAGATGGGTGATGATGGTAAGTATAGTGTTATTGATGTGGGCACTATTACTTTTCAGAGGGAGAATGTGACTCCACTCACCTTGAAGAATGTTATGCATGTACCCAGGCTGACGAAGAACTTGGTATTCGTTGCTATGCTTAAGGATAGAGGCTATGATGTGATCTTTTTGAAAGGAAAGATGTTCCTTCTACACATAGCCACAGGTCAAGTAAAGAAGATAGGGATTCGAGTTCAAAATATCTATAAGAGAGAGGTAGAGGATTGTGCTTCTTTGAGTTCCAAAGCAAAAAAGATGTTAAGCCGAGATGTCGGGGAGTTGTGGCACAGGCGATTGGACCACTTGCATCATGGGGCTTTGAAGATATTGCATCAAACCTCTAACGCTCTTCCCAAAGGTACACTTGAGAAAGTTGATACATGCAAGGGTTGTACTTTGGCAAAATACACCAAGTATTCCTTTGGAGAGAGAGAAAATCGAGAAGAGTCTATTCTAGAGAGATTCCATTCAGATGTGCGTGGACCATTCTCAACAGCGTCCATGGCTAAACACAGGTATTATGTTATATTTGTTGATGATTATTCTCATAAATGTTGGGTATATTTTATGCAGAAAAAAGGATCAAACTTTCACAAAGTTTTGTGATTTCAAAGCATTGGTAGAGAAAGAGTTTGGCAAGAA
This sequence comes from Pinus taeda, assembly GCA_000404065.3. Classification (NCBI taxonomy): domain Eukaryota; kingdom Viridiplantae; phylum Streptophyta; class Pinopsida; order Pinales; family Pinaceae; genus Pinus; species Pinus taeda. Next base: position 137,970 of record APFE031535006.1, on the reverse strand, counting down.
GGTTAAACCTCTACAGAGTGATAATGGTGGTGAGTATGTCTCCAATGATTTTAATAACTTCTGTGCAGCGGAAGGGATTAAACAATATTTGACGACACCCCATAACCCTCAAAAGAATGTGGTTGCCAAGAGGAATAACAAGAGCATAGTAGGGGCAACAAGGGCAATGTTGCATGACCATGGCCTACCACTACACTTGTGGGATGAGGCATGCAACACAATGATTTATGTTCAGAACTGTAGCCCACATCAGATACTTGAGATGAAGACACCAGAGGAGGCTTATTTCGGTAAGAGGCCAGATGTTGGTCACTTCAAGATTTTTGGGTCATCGGATTATTTCAATGTGAGCAAAGATGCACGGAAGAAGCTTGAGCCAACAACAGAGTTAGGGATATTTGTGGGGTTCACTTATACACCCCAGAACTATCGAGTGTACATGCCGACCAATCAGATGACAGTGGTTCAGAGGGATATCAAGTTTGATGAGGAGAAGGCCATGCGAGTATCCTTTGAGAGGAAGCTTGAGCTACATGTAGATGAGAAGCTTTTAGCTCCTAAGGTTGAGGGGCCTCAGATTGATGTGGAGTAGCCACATGCAGAGGTTTAGAGAGTGGAGACATCTAGTCGAATAGATTCTTCCAAAGAGGGAAGAAAGCACACTAAAGAGGCTGACAGATTGTTGGATGATGCAAGGGAGAACGTGGGAGCACCCTCTTCTCAGTGTAAATAGAGGATGTCACCACAGATGTACACTAGATACATGGAAATTATGGGTGCATGTGTTATGATAGAGCCATCTTCCTTTCAGGAAGCAATGTAGAAGTCGCTTTGGGTTGATACAATGGTGGAGGAGTATGACTCCATAGTTCGATACAGTGTTTGGTATGTGGTCACAAGACCGTAGGACAAGTCATTTGTGAACTCCTGTTGGCTTTACAAGGTAAAGCAAGATGTAGATGGTAGTGTGGAGAAGCATAAGGTTAGATTTGTGGCCCGTGGCTTTTCACAGGTAGAAGGGATTGACTATGATGAGACCCTTTCTCATATTGCAAGGTACTCATCAATTAGATCTATTTTGGCATAATCAACACAGATGGGTTGGAATATCCATCAGATGGATGTGAAGATTGCCTTCCTCAATGGCATGATTGAGGAAGAGGTGTACATAGAGCAGCTCGAAGGTTTTGAAACCTTAGACCATGAGTCGCATGTGTGCCGATTCAAGAGACCATTGTATGGGCTGAAGAAAGCACCCCGTGCTTGGTACACCATGATAGATAGCTACTTCACTGGGTTGGGCTTCACGAAGAGTGAAGCGGACGTGAACCTGTATCACATTGTGGTGGAAGGTAAGTTGTTGATCATTGTACTTTATGTAGATGATCTTATACTGACAGGTGATGAGAAGCTTATCAAATCTTGCAAGGAGGACCTTTCAAGAGAGTTTGAGATGAAGGACATGGGGCTCATGCATTAATTTCTTGGCATGGAGGTATGGCAGAGAGATGGGGAGTTGTTTGTATCTCAAGGAAAGTATGCCAACATGATACTCAGGAGATTCCACATGAAGAGCAGTAAACCCATGGAGACTCCTCTAGCTGGTAACTGGAGGAAGGAGGATGCTACTTTAGGAGAAGTAGTGGAAGCTACTATTTATAGGTAGCTTGTGGGTTCACTCATGTACTTGGTGAACACACTACCGGATATGTGTTATGCAATTAACTAGCTTAGTCAAGCGATGGTTAGGCCTACCAAGCTGTATTGGAAGGCGGAAAAACATGTATTGAGATACATTAAAGGCACTACTCAGTTTGGGTTATGGTACAGAAGGACAAAGGGAGTGAAGCTTCAAGGCTTCATCGATGCAGATTGGGTAGGGAGTCCATCCGACAGGAAGAGCATATCAGGATGGATCTTTAGTATTGGGTCAGCACCAGTTTCTTGGTACAACAAGAAACAAAGATCGGTTGCACTCAGTTCGACAAAGGCAGAGTACATGGTTGCAAGTCTGGTAGCATGTGAGACTATCTAGATGAGGAAGATCCTGGTTGTTTTGTTTGGTCAGAAGATGGATCCGATAGTGATTTACTGTGATAATCAGAGTTGTATCAAACTCTTTAAAAATCCAATCTTTCATGATCGGTCCAAGCATATTGATATTTGGTATCATCATCTCAGAGATTTTGTATTGAGGCGGATCATGTTGTTAGATTACATTCCCACGGAGGAGCAAGATGTTGAAATCTTGACAAAGGCATTGTCAAGATGTAAATTTGAGTTTCACAGAGATAGGATGAGGGTAGTTGATAACCCCTTTCTTGTTGAGAGGGAGTGTTGAGAAATGGCAACAAGAAATTCTAGCTTAATTTTTCCTTGAATTAAACTGTAAATTAAATTCGAATTCTATTCTCACAGGAACTTAAAATAGTTAAATTAAGTTTATTAAACTTACTTAACATAGGAAATTCAAGTTGGAAGTCTTTCTGTCATCATGTGTATGTTCTCCTTACTTTATAGGAGTCCAGTGTGAGTTAATTGTGAGTTGTACAATAGAAGACTCAATTACATGAGTTAGTTCAATTAAATTAGTTCTCAAAATGATTGAGAGAACTAATAGTGAGCTAACAGTTAGTGGTGTCACTAATGAACTCCACCAGTGCTAATCTAGTTAACTGAATACTTACTCATCAGAAACTCATGCATGTCGATTCTGAGAAAGACCTAGTTGAGACTAGAGTGCAGGGACAGTGTACTATTTGTTTTATATTTTTCTAAGTTGCACTGACAGTGCATGCATTCAAGAACTGACCCTTGAGGGATTGTGCAGTTTTTAGAGGCGTTATTCCCCTTTAAATACAAGCTATCCTCAATAGGAATTACGCATTGGAATATAGACTTGGAGAGCTTGTGAAGAGGCTAAGGTTTGGCCTTAAGCTTGCTTATGAGTTGGAGATTGAATTTGTTGTGTTGGGATTGTTCTAGAGAGAACAAGAATTGTAATTTCATCTTGATTTTCCGGATTAATACAAAATAGATAGTGGGGTTTTTAGCTGTGGCTTTCCCTGGATATTTATTGTGTTATGTGCCTATGATTCTCTTCCTCTATTTATTATTGTTTGCTTGATGTTTATGGGTTTCCGTTGTAAAGAGTAGAAGTAAATTCTTGTCTCTTACTTCAGCAAATTGCATTAGCTTGTGAATCTACAGGATTTTCTACATACTTCATGTTCAATTCATTCTCTTAAAAATGATAATCCTTATTTTGCATCATTTGAGAAACATACCAAGAGTATTGGAATGAAATTTTTGACCAAAATGGGATACATTGTTAAGGGTCTTGGAATTCATAGTCACGGTATCATTAAGCCTATTGAGGTGAGAGCACAACCTCGGCACGGAGGGTTCAGATACGGTCAAGAAGAAGTTGGAGAATGCTCCGAAACTGCAAATTCAAGGAATTCTTCAAGTGTGAAATTTGTGAAGAAATAACTCCTGCAAGTTGAAGGAGTATCATATCATGATGATGATGTTAATGGAAAAACATCTCCAAAGGGAGATGAGCACTTCAAAGGAAGAAAAAAGTCAAGTTCTCCTCACTAGAATCATAATCCAAAGGAAACTCATAAAAGTTATAAACATCCTAATTATTCAAAATCATTTTATGACCAAAAGCAACATGATGATTTGAATATAATTTTGTGGAATGTGTTTCCTTGTACTTTTTGTCATGCACCTAACCATTGTGTAACCAAGTTCCAAAAAATGGAAGCAATGGTCCAAAAAGTGAATATGTTGAGTAGAAGTGAGAACAGGAAGGAAGATTCTCTTCCAAGTTCAAAGACATTTTTACCAAGAAATACCCACAAAAACTTGTGTACTCATTACATTATAAGTGGGAATTGGATCAAAAAATGTTGGAAGTTGCATCCACATCTTCATCCAAAGAATAAAAAACAAGTCATGAAATCACCTGAGAAAGGGATGGTAGAAGAATGTGTGAGGCACACCATAACCATCCTTGAAGCAGCTCCAGAAGAAAGCAAAGTGCAGAAAGAAAATTCCCTAGCTTGGTTGAGTAAGAAATGGTTGGACTATGTGTCTAGTTGAATACTACATTTCTTTTGTATTCCACATGTTGCATATGCCCACAGTTGGGTACTTTGTAAAAGTGATGTTATGAATAAATTAGTTATATGCAATAATGTTTTCTTTAGAATTTTATGTTATTTTGGCTTATCGTTGAGTCAATTTGTATGGGAATTTGAGAGTCAAATTTATTACATGTTGTAAAAAAATGCATCACCTTCGTGGATATTGTGGTAAACATACTATATATTTTCATTGCATCCAACATGTCTACATTCGTGCCAAGCACTAATCTACGTAGGTATTTCCATTTGAAGCTTATTTGGGTTATTTTCTAAAGTATCCTTTGATTTTATCGTTGGTAAAGATATTGTAGTAGATGGACATAGTGATGATCCAGGTGGATAATGGTGGCCACCTACCAAATCCACTTGGACCCCCACCATTGTTTCTTTCAGCTCTTCAGTTTCCTAAATTGTAGCACAGTTACTATTTTTAGCAGTTTTTCAGGTCCTGAACTTCCAGAGTCGTTTTGAGGCCCTAAATGACGTTTTTTGGGAAATCTGGGGGCAACATGGGTCCATGGGCTGATGTTTCCCTTCCCAAAGTAGCAGTGCTCAAATAAATCTTTCTAACGAGCTATTGTACGCGTCAAACGAAGATCGTATGCCAAAGTTACGATTGCGGGAAGTTGATGTACCAATTTACCCAAACGGGGCCCACAGTTTGGCGTTTCATCTTCTAGGGTTAGGTTTTGGAAT
>APFE031535006.1:117828-132843 GCA_000404065.3 Pinus taeda | reverse complement strand
CGCCCTAACTGGTTTATTTTCAACTCTGTTTGTAAGCATATTTCAGTGTTTTCCATTAATGAAATGAAGTATTATTTCTGTTGCATCTTTGTGTATATGGTTATCTCTGTATTTTGTTGCATTCCTGTTTAAATCCGGATCAAGTGATGTGGACAAAGCCAATAATTTCATTGAACAAATTTAGTTAGTGCATCAAAGAGTACAAGAGCATCTTGAGAAAATAAAAGCCAAGTACAAAGCAAGGCATGACAAGCATCGAGTTGATCATGATTTTCCAGTGTGAGATCAAGTTTGGTTGTATATCAGCAAGGAAAGACTTCAAGATGAAGATTGCATGAACCTCTAATGATTGATGATCATGAAGAGAATGTTCAGATTCCATCTATTGAAAATTTTTCTCTTGAATATTTAGATGAGTTATATGAAAACTCAATTCTTGACAGGAGAATCAGGACTTCACGCAGAGGAAATGTGGAGTACCTTTGTAGATTCAAATTGCAGATTGTAATATGATAAAACAATTGACTTGAATCTACTCTACTCATCAACCGAAACGATAATTGATCGATGAAATCACGAAGAAGAAAAGAAGGAAGAATTCAATCACACATAACACAATAATTTTATGGGGAAAACCACAACTAAAAACCCCTGATATCTGTATATTGCATTAATCAGAAATTTTGAGAATATTACAATGCTTTGCTTAAGCTGGAGCAAAATATGCATTATCACAATCTATCTCAGTGCTTCACAAACAAGCTCCAACCAATAGTTAGCCAAATTTTCTACCTCCCAATATCCTATTTCCTTGCGTAGTTTCCTAGGGAATTAGCCCATATTTAATTGGGAAATTCCTCATCCATAATTGCACAATCCATCATAGGCCTTCCTCTTATTACATGAATCAGTTGTACAATTCACAGGACTATACAACTAACAATACATTGTCCTAACTCCAATCTCAACTAGGTATTTCTATGATCTGACATGCATGAGTTAATTATGAGTGAATCTTTAGTTTACTAGTTGAGCATTGTTGGTTACACCCCACTACTGGATCTCCCACTAATTCCTCCATCAGTTGGAACTAGTTTAACTTAATTTAACTCAATTAAACTGAATTAAATAATTACAAATCAAAAGAACTCGACTTGGGCCCTAAAATTAGACTCCCAAATTCAAATTAACTTAGTTAACTATTACAAGTTGTTATGAGAATTAGAATTACAACTTAATTCCTAATTTAATTCAAGGACAAAATTAGGATTTTCTTGTTTCATTTTTCAACACTCCCTCTTAACAAGAAAGGGATTATTTGCTACCCTGATCCTGCCTCTGTGAAACTCAAATTTTCATCTTGACAATGGCTTTGTCAAAATATTTGCATCCTGCTCCTTTGTAGGAATGTACTTCAACAACATGATTCTCCTCTACACACAATCTCATAGATGGTGATATGGATGTCGGTATACTTGGACCGATCATGAAAAATTGGATTCTCGTAGAGTTTGATACAACTCTGATTGTCATAGTAAATCATTGTAGGATCCACCTACTGACCAAATAACCCAACAAGGATCTTCCTCATCCAGATACCCTCACAAGTTTCTTGACTAGAATCCATGTACTATGCTACTACTGAACTGAGTGCAACTGATCTTTGTTTCCTGTTGTACCATGAAACTGTTGTTGACCCAATACTAAAGGTTCCCCCTGACATGCTCTTCCTGTCAGATGGAATCCCTACCCAATCTGCATCTATGAAGCCTTGAAGCTTCACTCCCTCTATCTGTTTGTACAAAATACCAAGCTGAGTGGTTCCTTTGAGGTATCCCAACACATGTTTAGCTGCCTTCCAATAATATTGGGTTAGATTAACCATGGCTTAACTAAGTTGGTTAACTGTAAAACACATGTCTGGTTACATGTTCACCAAATACATAAGTGAACCCACAAGTTGTCTATAAATAGTAGCCTCCACTACTTGACGTGAAGTGGAATCCTCCTTCCTCCAATTACCTGCTAGAGGAGTCTCCATGCATTTGTTTCTCTCCATGTAGAACTTCTTCAGTATCTCGTTGGCATACTTTCCCTGAGAGATAAACAATTCCTCATCTCCTTGCCATACTTCCATACCAATAAATTAATGCATGAGCCCCATGTCCATCTCGAACTCTCTTACAAGGTCCTCTTTGTAAGATTTTATCAACTTCTTATCACCTATCACAATCAAATCATCAACATATAATATTATAATCAACAATTTAGCTTCAACCACAATATGGTAAAGGTTCACATCTGTTTCACTTTTGGTGAAGCCCAACCCAGTGAAATAATTGTCAATCCTAGTGTACCAAGCACAAGGTGATTGTTTCAATCCATACAACACTCGCTTGAGTCTGCACACATGCGACTCTCTGTTGAAGGTCTCAAATCCTTCTGGTTGCTCAATATACACCTCTTCCTCAATCATCCCATTGAGGAATGTTTTCTTCACATCCATCTGATGTATCTTCCATCCCATCTGTGTTGACAGTGCTATAATAGATCTAATTGATGAGTACCTTGCTATTGAAAAAATGTCTCATCGATGATCGTAATCAACTTCCTCTACTTGAGAGAACCCTTTAGCCACAAATATGGCCTTGTGTTTCTCCACACTCCCATCTGCTGCTGCTTGCTTTACCTTGTAAAGCCATCTAGAACTCACCACTGACTTGTCTGTTGGTCTTGGGACCGCATCCCAAACATTTTTTTCTGATAATGGAGTCGTACTCCTCAACCATGGCATCAACCCATATTGGTTGTTGCACTACTTCCTCGAATGAGGATGGCTCAACTTCTACACTCTCTCTCATCAGAGCCATGTAGCTAGTGTACCGATCTGGTGACCTCCTTTGCCTGCGTTGTGATGTGGATGCTCCCACATTCTCTCTAACAACATGCGTCAACCTGCCAACCTCTCTGGTGTGATTCCTTCCATCTCTAGAAGTCTCTGCATGAGTGGGTGCTTCCACTCTCCGCTCCTCTACATGTGGCTGCTCCACATCATCCTGAGGTTCCTCCTTTGGAGCAAAAAGCTCCTCATCTGCATGTAACTAAAACTCCCTCTCAAGGGAATGTCTCATGGCCTTTTCTTCATCCAAGTTCACATATCTACGAACCACTATCATCCTGTTGGATGGAAAGTACACCTGATAGTTGTGAGGTGTATCAGTGTACACCACAAATTTGCCCAACTCAATTGTTGGCTGTATATTTTTGTCCATCCTTGATAACATGACAATAGACTGATGAACCAAAGATCTTAAAGTGTGCCACATCTAGTTTCTTACTTAAAAATATTCTTCTAGTGTACTTATCCCGACAATTCGATGAGGGCTTATGTTCTGCAAATAAACAATCTTGTTGCATGCTTCAGCCCATAAGTGCAACGGTAGGCCCTAATCATGTAACATCGCCCATGTCGCTTCCACAATACTTTTGTTCTTCCTTTCAACCACCCCATTTTGTTTTGGGTTATGAGGTGGTATTAATTCCCATTGAATGCCTTCTGATGCATAGAAGTGACACATATTCTCAACTGTTATCGCTTATGAGAGATTTAACTTTCATACTAGTATATTTCTCGACAAGTGCTTTAAATTCACAAAATTTAGCGAACGTATGATCTTTCTTCTGCATAAAGAAAATTCAACACTTATGATAAAAATCATCAACAAATATTACATAATACATGTGCTTGGTCGTGGATGTTGTCGAGAACGATCCACACACATCTGAGTGAACTCTATCAAGGATCGCTTGCCCTCAAATGTATTTTTCATGAAAGGAAGCTTTGGTGTACTTGTCCAATGTACACCATTTTCATTTGTCTCTCTTCTCTAGTGTACCCTTGGGATGTCCAATATAAATTTGCTGCATGATCTTCAAAGCTCTATGGTGCAAGTGACCCAATATTCTATGCACAACTTACTAATGTCTCGACTTTGTACCTTCTTTGCTTTTGTTCTGAAAGCGGCGCAGTCTTCTACATCCAATTTGTATAGGTTCACCACCCAAATCCCGATCTGCTTCACCTATCCTAAGGCTATGTGACGAAGGAAATACTTTCCCTTACTAAATATCACATCGTAGCCACGTTCCTCCACCATGGAAACTGAAACCAAAATCCTCTTCAAACCCTAAACATGCATGACATCTTTTAATGTGAGGGGAGATCCAAACTCCCTCTAAAAGGTAACAATACATATGTCAGTCGCACTATACCTCCCATCATCTCCCATATCGATGTGCATTTGGAGGTCCTTCTCCTCCAAGTAACTGAAGAAATATTTGTTTTTGGTCATATGGAATGAGGTTCCACTATCTAAGTAACACACACTACCCATCACCGATATCACCATGCATGCGATGAGGGTGAAATCTAGTTCAAATTGTGAAGCAAGAGCTTCACTTTCTGCTCCTCCTAAGGGTTTCTTACTGAATTTCTTGTGCAGATGCTTTGTGGCATAGTTTCCTAGCTTGTGACAAAGAAAGAATTTAATTTTGGACATGTCCTTCTTACTGCCATGACTGGAATCTAATTTGGAATGGGATGACTTCCCTTTCCCTTTCTTTTCCTTTCCAGCTAAGGCATAGTTCTCTTCATCATCATGGTTGAATGAGGATCCATCTCTGGTGTTTTGCCGAATCTCTTCTTGTACCAAGTTAGACCACAAATTATCCCACTTTGGTAGCTTCTCCCTCCCATTAACTGAGTCCTGGTAATTGTGCCAGCTTTTGGGAAGACCTAGAAGTGCTAGGCTCACCATATTGTCTACAATTGTAACATTGATACTTCCAAGATCATCCAAACATTGGGTAAACTTGGTCAAGTACTTCGGTATTGTGTCGCCCTTATCCATATTGATCTTTCTGAGCTTGTCGTTCAATGCTAGCTTCCTATGGTCACTGTTGTTTTGAAACAGGTCCATCAAGGCCTTCCACATTGCAAATGGAGTTTCCTTACTGTGGAGGTTCGAGACATTATGATCTCGAACTCTGTGTAGGATAATCCTTCTCGCCTTCGCCACACACTTTCTCCACTCTGCCAGATCCTGAGCATCGGTTGGCTTAGGAATATCTTTGTCTATGAATTCCTTAAGCCTGTTGTCTTCCAAAACTGTCTCCATCCTGTCCTTCCAAGCAATATAGTTCAAACTACCCTCAAGGGCATATTCGAGTCTCAATCCATAGAACGACATCCTATTGGCTTTGAAGTATGATACTGTAAATTCCATTTCTCCTCCAAAAGACAAACTTGTATTCTCCTCTTCTATAGTGATTGCATGTCTCACACCATGTAGAAATTCCTTAGCGATTCAAACTGAAAATTGTAATATGCTAAAACAATTGAATTGAATATACTCTACTCATCAATGAAAACAATAATTGATCGATGAAATCACAAAGCAGGAAAAAAGGAAGAATTCAATCACACATAACACAATAATTTTCTTTGGAAAGCCACACCTAAAAACCCCTGCTATCTGTATATTACATTAATCATAAAATTTGAGAAGATTACAATGCTTTTCTCAAGCCCGAGCAAACTCTGCACTATCACAATCTATCTCACCGTTTCACAAACAAGCTCTAGCTAATACTTAGCTAAATTTGCTGCTTGCCAAACTCCTATTTCCTTGCACAGTTTCCTAGGGAATTAACCCATATTTAATTGGGAAATTCCTCATCCATAACTGTGCAAACCATCATAGGCCTTCCTCTGATTGCATGCACCATCTATACAATTCAGATGATTATACAACTGATAGTACATTGTCCCTAAACTCCAATCTCAATCGGGTCTTTCTCTGATTCGACATGCATGAGTTAATTATGAGTGAATCTTTAGTTTACTTGTTGATCAATGTTGGTTACACCCCACTTCTGCAGGTTACACCCTACTACTGGATCTCTCGCTAATTTCTCCATCAGTTACAACTAGTTTAACTGAATTTAGCTCAATTAAACTGAATTAAATAATTACAACTCAAAAGAACTCAACCTGGGTCCCTAAAATTTAGGAACCACTCTACATGACTCTAGATAGACTCCCAACTCGAATTAACTGAGTCAACTAAGTCAAATTAGCTTAGTTAACTATTACAAGTTGCTACGAGAATTAGAATTGCAATTTAATTCCTAATTTAATTCAAGGACGAAAACAAATTAGGATTTTCTTGTTGCATTTTTCAGCAATCTTCGAGTGGGGATCAAAGGTATCAATCCAAGTAAAGCATGGTGGATTGAGATCAGGAAAGTGAGGGAGTTGTACTCTTACTTACTTTCTGAATAAAAACAGATTTTTGGTGGTCCAAAAGTTTCCACTGGGGAGGAATGATCCATGAGATTAAAAAATATGCTCAAAAATCAAAGTGCAATCTCTCGAAATTAATGACAAATCGTAGATCTCGTCATTCTGATTCCAACGACACTTGAATCGCCTCAATCTAACACTGCATGCGGAAATTTTCACGTTATGAATTTTTTGGTAAACAATTAAAAAGTCAACTTTTTGGGCTGACTGGTCTGTTTACTGGGCAGGCCATACCGTGACGTGGCATTGACGTTAGCAGGGGACTATGCATGTATGGTTTGCAGTACAAACCAGTCATGTGGCATGACCGTACGAGGCTAGGTGGCAAAATTTTATTAGTTAATGGGGTTTGAGGTGGACCAATCATGAGGCGCCATGTGGCACAATGGGAGGACGCCACATGGCCCTTGGGTCCCATGCAAAATATGATTTGGGGTCTGACCGACCCGATGGGGTTCGACCCCGTGACCTCCGAAACAAAAATACAATGTCTTACCACCAACCCACTTAGTTGGTTCTTACCATACCATAGTCCACGATTATATTTAAATTAGCATTGTTTTTAACGTTGGTAGGAGGAGCCAGGTGGTTAACCCTAGCCTCGGGACATATCACACACCGTAGAAACTTGGTAGAGGCGCGAAGGAGGTGGGGGTGGGCAGTTAACCCAGCCCCCAGTTCCGACGTATATGTCGTGATCACCAGCGGAGTATGGTGGAGGGGGCAGGGAGATAAGCCCTAACCCCAATTATTTCGGTAATTGAAAATCGTGGTGGAATAAATAATGGGATAGTGGCAGACAGGCCCCCACGTGGCATCTATCCCGTGACCATATGACCCTCCAATGACCAGGGACCCGATGCTAGTGGGTGCATGGCCTCTGGCCCTTGCCCCTGGCCACATGCTATACCTTATGACCAACACCAAGGGCTTAAAAATTGGTGTTTAAGGCCTTATTGGTGCTATTAATGATCCAAGGCGTTTCATTACCTGGTTAGACAATTTTGCTAATTTGTAGGACATATAACAGAGAAATGAACTAGGATGCCTAACTTGGCCACTTTTCAATCTTTTTGAGCCCTGAAAGAGCTTACACAAGGGTTTTTGGGTGTTTTGGACACAGTGGAAGCATTATTTTTGTGATTTGAGCATTGTATGTTGAACAATTTGTAGAGCCAAGTCCTTTTGTGTTGTTGAAAAAGATTGTTTATTTCTTTTTGAGGCCATATGGAAACCTTTTTAGCAGAGAAAGAGCTTAGATAGGGTTTTTCAAGCCTTTTGGATGTATCTGCAACATCCGTTTTCTTCATTAGAGTATCCATTTTTTAGTATGTTCTTAGTATGATTGTGGGAAAAGACCATTTCAACACCTCATTATGAAGTAGTTGAATTTATGCTTGTTTTTTTTTTTAATCTTAGAATGAGTACGAGGACCTGTTACCACGTTCAGTGAGAATGTCCTTTTCTTTTGGCGCCATAATTTCTTTGCTAAAGTGAGTCAAGTTGTGAGAGAGAGTTCTTGGAAGGAGAAACAATGCCACTTCAGAAGGAGGTTTACTCTATTGGTCAAATATTTGTAATGTACTTGTTTTGTTTATGAGAACAATAAAGTGGCCTAGCCATTGGAGAAAGGTCTAGAGATGTAGTCCACACTAGATGAACTCTGTTATCATGTGATTGTTCTCTTCTTCATTGTTACCATGTTGGATTTCATATGATTTTATTTCATCTTTAAGTTCGTTTAAAATTATCTATTCATAGTTGAACAAGTTACGAACTACGTAACCATTTGAAGACCCAAATTTATCAGAACTTGCCAAGTGTCAAAGGACAGTCGATTTTCAAATCACCAGACCAAAGAAAATATGCCATAATAACCTTGATCCTCTGAGATATCTTCACAGGGAGCAAGAACAATTGCATCCAGTACATCAATATTTGTTGTAAAACAGATTGAATGAGAGTAAGTCTACCCCTTAGAGTTAGCCAACGATGTGTCCATAAAAGTAGTATTTTCTTGAACTTCTCGAGTAACCAATTCCATTCCAAGTTCTTGTAATTGCATGGTTTTAGTCTAAAACCAAAATAAGTGAAACCCTCCTCAATATGAGAAACTGCAACCCCAAATAAATTTGCAATATTCATTATCTCCTCCATATCACCTGAAGAATGTAATAATGATTTGCTATGATTTGAACATAAATCGGAAGAAACACCAAATTTGACGAAAATAGAATGTAGGGCATACCATTGATCGCAAGCAACTCGTCCAAGAGTGAGAATGTCTTCAACAAAAAAGGAGTGAGTGGAAGAGACTCCATGAGTTATCTTCAGTCCACATAAGGTACCCAACATAAGAGCCTCTTGAATATTTTTTCTCAAAAAATCCATGATTAGAATAAATAATAATGGAGACAAAGAGCATCCTTAGCAAAATCCTATTTCTACTCGAAAGAAATTTGAAGGGAAGCCATTTATCATAACAACGAAACCAACAAAAGTTACGCATGCCATAATCCAACTGACATTCTCCATCGAGGGCCCAATCTTTATGATAATAGTTCTCAAGAAAGACCAATCAACACAGTCATATGCCTTATGGAAGTCCAGTTTCATAACCATGGCCTTTTTTCTTTCTAGTATAAATGGATTGAATACATTCTTGTGTTATTGCGATTACATCATGGATCTAGCGCTTGGGCAGAAAACCAAACTGTTTTGGAGAAATATGCAAAGACAAAGTGTCCTTATTTAACGAGCAATGATATTGGAGATAAGTTTGTATGTAACATTGCAAAATGAGATCGACCGGAAATCCAAGAAGCTAGACAGATAAGCTCTCTTTGATCAGTGAACCGGAGATAAGTGAACCGGATACCGAGATCAGGATACCGAAGTGTCCTACTTAGCTTGTGTCCTACTTAGCTTGTGTCCTACGGAGCTTGTGTCCTGCGGAGCTTGTGTGTTTAGGAAATAAGTAAGGTAAGAGTGGGGTCATTATTTATATATGTAATTATGCTTTTCTTTCGAAGATAGATGAAAAGAAAATGGATGGTCCAGCTGAAAGCTAATACACCCCCGGGATGGAGTTCGAGAAAGTATTCGCCATCGGGCCCTAAATGCCGTTGATTAGGCTATCCTCCCATGGGAATGTGAATGGGTTTTTCTATCCATCCTCCCCAGGTAAGAATGAAAGCATGCTCCGATTGATAGCTATAGTTGTCGATACAACATTGGATGCAGCTCCAGAAAGAAGTAGATGGACTACTTCACAGAGCAACTACCTTCCATCCAGAGATAAGAGAGTAGTTGGTGGGCTCGGTTCATAGCATAAACTCCATACCGTGGGTAGGAGCAATTTATGGCCTTTAGACTTTTATAGATACACGAGACTCCTCAACCATATTCAATAAATCTCGTCCCATGATATCAAAAAAAGTATAATATGTTATAAAAAAAAAGTTATAATTTATTATAATCAATTAAAAAGAGGAAAGGGCCATGGGCATGAGAATGAACATTTCATGACATGTACCCATAACAAAATAGTTCTCAAATTGAAATGAAAATGCAACAAAATAATTATATAAAGGTTTTAACTATTTTTCAAAGTTTCAAACTTGAGACCCCACCCAATTACAAGCCGAGCGTGAAATGGGAGTTCACTGTCTACACTTTCCGATTCGTTGTTAGTTGTTGTTAGAGTCTAACAATTACTTTTACAGTTAGAGCTATATCATTATTTGTAAGTTTTTTTTTTTTTTTTTTAAGTTTGGGTTCCAAGTATCTCCATATTATATTTTTTACCAAACTTCATTGATTTTGAGTTTGTTTCAATGTAAAGTAGGATTCCAAGTGTCTTTCGTAGAGTTTTTGTTTTGTTATTTTATTTTACCACATTTTTGTTGTTATTTTGTATACATTAGTCGGTAAAGTAAACTTTATTATATAATATGTTTTGAATTTTAAATTATATTATAATATATTAATTTAACTTATTTAAAAATTCATTTTTTTAATGGAAATTAAAATGAGTTTATAGAATTATAAATTAAATATAATTAAAAAATCTAAAAAATATTATAGAATATTAAATTAATCAAATAATTACGTTGTAAGGTGTTTCTCTCTGAAATCAACTCCCCAACTGCTGCCGTGTAATCATTTGCACCATTTGATAGGATGTTAGACGATTGGAAATTTTAAGGCCGTTGGATTAGCAGTTAAGACAAAAAAAACCCTAATTATTTTTTCTGGTTTCAAGATGGAGGATACAGAAGCAGTTATGTCTTGTATATTTGATGAAAAAAGTTGCTTTGGCCGGAGGTTTCAACTCAGGTCAAAGATGGTCGAAATTTCTAGGAGGAACACGCATTGTGGCGTTTACCATGTAACAAAACTCAATCCTTATGGTTGTAACTTTCATCCTTCTGTTGACATTTTTATTGAGGATTTATTTGTGTTTTCTACTGGGTTTTCAGGAGTGGACAATAGTCGTCTCCATTTGCATGTGTATGATAGGTAATGTTCTTTTATTTTACACATACTTCTTTAAGTATTTACTTCAACATGTAGGATTGTTGCTAACCCTACATTTACCCTTTTGCTGGTGGGTGTTTCAATACCACACTGATGCTCTTCATGCAGGGTTTGACTCGTTTGTTTTCCTAACTAGCATCTTGCTCCTACTACACCACGTTTTCCAGCCTTAAAATCAATGGAACCCATTAAATTTGATGTTGTTTATTATGGGTTATATAAAATTCCTTCAAATCATTGCCCCTGGATCAGTCACTTCCCATTTCCACCAAAGCTTTTCGGGCCTTTGCAATGCATCTTGGAGGTATGGTTTTTCTTTCTTGTGTCGGCTCTGCACTTACAGAATAATCATTGCCCCAAGCTTTTCCTGTTAGGTTTAGATGTAACTCTCGTTAAATTTTATATGAATTTTCTAGGCTAAATCCTTGGACTCTTTGGTGGTCATAGGTTTCAACTCAGGTCAGAGATGGTCGAAGGTTCTAGGAGGAACACACATTGTGGCTTTTACTCGGGTAACAAAACTCGATCCTTACATTTGTAACTTTCATCCTTCTATTAAGATTTTTACAGAGGAATTATTTGTGTTTTCTACTAGGTTTTCAGGAGTCGACAATAGTCGTCTCCATTTGTATGATAGGTAATGTTATTTTCATTTACACATCCTTTTTTAAGGGTTAACTTTGACATGTAGGAATGTTTCTAACCCTACATTTACCCTTTTGCAGGTGGGTGTTTCAATACCAGACTGATGCTCTTCAAGCAGAGTTTAACTTGTTCATTTTCCTAGTTGGCGTCTTGCTCCTACTGCACCATGTTTTCCAACTTTATTATCCTTGGACTAAGCACTGCTTAATATATCCATTCTCCAATTACATATACCTCAAACAATCCAATTTTCGTATGTTCTGATTAATCCTGAGCTGGCACTTATGGAGGATGACTGCCTGCAAAATTTTTCCTGTTATATTGGGGGCGGTGCCATAGATCTTCAAAGGAAACCAGATAATCAGAAGCAGAGTATGAATATGCCAGATATTCTACTAGGTTTTCAGGAGTGGACAGTAGTCGTCTCCATTTGTATGTGTATGATAGGTAATGTTCTTTTATTTTACACATACTTCTTTAAGTATTTACTTCAACATTTAGGATTGTTGCTAACCCTACATTTACCCTTTTGCTGGTGGGTGTTTCAATACTAGGTTGATGCTCTTCATGCAGGGTTTGACTCGTTTGTTTTCCTAACTAGCATCTTGCTCCTACTGCACCACGTTTTCCAGCCTTAAACTCAATGGAACCCATTAAATTTGATGTCGTTTATTATGGGTTATATAAAATTCCTTCAAATCATTGCCCCTGGATCGCTCACTTCTCATTTCCACCAAAGCTTTTCGAGCCTCTGTAATGCATCTTGGAGGTAGGATTTTTCTTTCTTGTGTTGACTCTTCACTTATTGAATAATCATTGCCCCAAGCTTTTCCTGTTAGGTTTAGATATAACTCTCGTTAAATTTTATATGAATTTTCTAGGCTAAATCCCTAGACCCTTTGGTGGTCACAGGTTTCAACTCAGGTTAGAGATGGTCAATGGTTCTAGGAGGAACACACTTTGTGGCTTTTACCCAGGTAACAAAACTCAATCCTTACGTTTGTAACTTTCATCCTTCTATGAGATTTTTATAGAGGATTTATTTGTGTTTTCTACTAGGTTTTCAGGAGTCGACAATAATCGTCTCCATTTGTATGATAGGTAATGTTCTTTTCATTTACACATCCTTTTTTAAGGGTTTACTTCGACATGTAGGCTTATTTCTAACCCTACATTTACCCTTTTGCAGGTGGGTGTTTCAATACCATACTGATGCTCTTCAAGTAGGGTTTGACTCGTTCGTTTTCCTAACTGGCGTCTTGCTCCTACTGCACCATGTTTTCCAACTTTATTATCCTTGGACTAAGCGCTGCTTAATATATCCATTCTCCAATTGCAGATACCTCAAACTGTCCAAATTTCCTATGTTTTGATTAATCTTGAGCTGGCACTTATGGAGGATGACTGCCTGCAAAAATTTTCCTGTTATATTAGGGGGCGCTGCCATAGATCTTCAAAGGAAACCAAATAATCAGAAGCAGAGTATGAATGTGCCAGATTTTCTACTAGGTTTTAAGGAGTGGACAGTAGTCGTCTCCATTTGTATGTGTATGATAGGTAATGTTCTTTTATTTTACACATACTTCTTTAAGTATTTACTTCAACATGTAGGATTGTTGCTAACCCTACATTTACCCTTTTGTTGGTGGGTGTTTCAATACCAGGCTGATGCTCTTCACGCAGGGTTTGACTCGTTTGTTTTCCTAACTAGCATCTTGCTCCTACTGCACCACGTTTTCCAGCCTTAAACTCAATGGAACCCATTAAATTTGATGTCATTTATTATGGGTTATATAAAATTCCTTCAAATCATTGCCCCTGGATCGGTCACTTCTCATTTCCACCAGAGCTTTTCGGGCCTCTGCAATGCATCTTGGAGGTACGGTTTTTCTTTCTTGTGTCGGCTCTTCACTTACAGAATAATCATTGCCCCAAGCTTTTCGTGTTAGGTTTCGATGTAACTCTCGTTAAATTTTATATGAATTTTCTAGGCTAAATCCCTGGACTCTTTGGTGGTCACAGGTTTCAACTCAGGTCAGAGATGGTCGAAGGTTCTAGGAGGAACGCACATTGTGGCTTTTACCCAGGTAACAAAACTCAATCCTTACGTTTGTAACTTTCATCCTTCTATGAGATTTTTATAGATGATTTATTTGTGTTTTCTACTAGGTTTTCAGGAGTCGACAATAGTCATCTCCATTTGTATGATAGGTAATGTTCTTTTCATTTACACATCCTTTTTTAAGGGTTTACTTCGACATGTAGGATTGTTTCTAACCCTACATTTACCCTTTTGCAGGTGGGTGTTTCAATACCAGACTAATGCTCTTCAAGCAGGGTTTGACTTGTTTGTTTTCCTAACTGGCGTCTTGCTCCTACTGCACCATGTTTTCCAACTTTATTATCCTTGGACTAAGCGTTGCTTAATATATCCATTCTCCAATCGTAAATACCTCAAACAATCCAAATTTCGTATGTTCTGATTAATCCTGAGCTGACACTTATGGAGGATGACTGCCTGTAATTTCCTTTGCAATTATGGGGTTTTATTTCACAACATTTGACAAGACATGACAAGGAAAGGAGTTACAGAGAACCAATATTAACAATTAGATAAATCTAATATTACATTATGGAGATTAAAAGAGAGGACGAGCATATTTCCATCATTCAATTTGGAAGGTTCCGCCCAATTCCAAAATATAATCACCAATAGAAGTAATTTGAAAATTGTAAATAAAAGATAATAAACATAATGTATACCAATTTTACCAAAAGGTTCTTAAAGGTTTACAATACATTTAATTCATCATGTTAACTTAGAGGTTGGTTATAACACATCTTTTTATTAATTTCAAAAAATAAAAGTGATTGATAATCAACATAGTGCATATCAATTTTACAAAAATATTCTTAATAATAATTGCAAAGTCATGATATTGATAACATTTACAATGCTAAACATGGATGTTGGTTACTAAACTTTTTGATAATTGGCAGTGATAATTGGAAGTCAAAGATAATAAATAGAATGCATATCAATTTTGCAAAATTATCCTTCATGATGAGTGTAAGGCAGATTTACTATGTCTTGTCAATTTATTATGTGAATTTGGACATTGTTTATAAAACCTCTTCTTATTAATATTAAAAAATTGGAAGCAAAAGATAATCAACATATCACATAATTATTCTTAATGATGAGAGTGAGACCATGATATTAATAAGATTTACAATACATTGTCAATATATTTGTAATGGGAGACACGTTTTTAACATATTGGATGCTTTTGTTTAAAGTATGCCATTTACTTCCAAACCCAATGAAATATATTTAGTCTTTCTTTAATGATTATTTTGTCTGAACTATACGGTTCTTCTTAATCTTTAAATGTTCAAATTTCATCTATATTGTACATTTATTTTCATGAACTAGTTGTTAGCATATGTGATACATGCATTTGAGA
>APFE031535006.1:51315-111614 GCA_000404065.3 Pinus taeda | reverse complement strand
GGAACAACTCTTAGACGTACATAGTCCTTGTCGAGATTGGACTGCAGGACTTGTGGGGACCAAGCCTCCACACATAGTCGTTGGACCACAACCTATATATGAGACCCTACCACATGCTTTCATAGAAATGGTGAAATGGTCAAGAACATTCACAACAACCAACTGAGCTAACTCAATGGACTAATTGTAACTGTGTGTGTGTAATACTATGATACAAAGATGAACGAGTTTTCATTTTATTTTATAAGTATTATCCCCACACACACATCTCACCATCAATTTTAGTACAGGGAAAGGGTTTTGAGGTATGTTATTGAGCTAATCAAAGTTTATGTTCATGAATGAACAATTTCAAAAGTTTCAAGAGTGCTTGAGGTGAGATCAATGTTTAATTTAAGCTATAACATAGTAGTTTCCCTAATTGCAAGGATGGTACCTAGGATAAACCCTAAATTCTTCAAGTCATAAGGTTAGGTCAACAACATGGCTTATATTTATCAGAACAATATACTTATTAATAAATCAACATTTCACTTTCTAGAATTGAACCTCGACAAGGAGGGTGACACTCCTCTACTTAAACTAGACCTTGAACTAATTAAATAAACTACAACATGCATTCGTGGACTTTTTATTTTATTATCTAACTTTGAAAAAATCAAAATGGGTGTAAATAACATTTAAAATGATAAATTGTTCTTTGATTATTTTGAATCACTTGGATGATGCCTTATAACTCATTATGTTATTTACGATTGAATGACTGTTTGATGGATTAGCTTATCTTGTAGTGTTGAAAGTTATGCCAATAATTTGACTCTCAAAGCAATTGAGTTGTTGAATGATCCACTCACATCCACTTACTCAAGTGTACTTGGTGTACCCTTAGGCAACCTTAAAACATCTTATAAAACAACTTATGACAATTCTAATGTATGCCTCCTCCATCTGTTTTTTAACATGCACTAAAATCAATTCACAAAATTCCAAAGAGTTATTAATCTCATATCAACAATGGGTTATCCTACACCATAATCCAAATGCACTACTACAATCACAATGATGATTCATTTTCCAAATGCATGATGGTCTAACAAACTATCAACCATATGAATAATGTAAATGATGATTCCATGAAATGCATGATGTTCGAACAAAATATTAACCATGTCAATAACAAAATATCTATAACTTTGCATATGGTCATGAGGAGTAATAATCATCTTGTCTATGTTGGTGAAGATATCTCAAATTCCCACTTTCAACCATTCATCCAATATAACACTTTAGTTTATAGATTATTATAAAATGTTATTTTTTATGCAAATATTATAAACCAGATTTATGATAATTTTACGTAGTTTTTAGAAAATTTTGGACATATTTTAAGTAGAAGTATTATTATTAGCATCATCAGAGCCAAGTTAAACCCAGTTTGAGGCCAATATTAATGTTGAATGGAAAAATAATATAACTATCTATCACCAAAATAATTTTATTATATAGAATCTACATAAATATTTTTTGGAAGAAAAATGAAAAACTAATTAAATTACAAAATTCAACTCCTAAATTTTTCTTTAGTACTCCCCCTATATATATATATATATAGAAATAGTTAAATTGTCAAGAACATTCACAATGACCAATTGAACTAACTCATTACACTGATAACAATTTTGTGTGTGTGTGTTTAATACTATGATACAAAGGTGAACAATTTTTCATTTTGTTTTATAAGTATTGTCCACACACACATCCCACGATTGATGTAAGTACAATGAAAGGGTTTTGATAAGTACAGGTTATTGAGCTAAAAAAAGTTAATAATAGTGATTGAACGATTTCAAAAGTTTTGAGAACGCTTTGAATGGGATCAATGTTTAATAAACTACAACATGGAAATTTCCCTCATTCCAAAGATGATACCTAGGATAATTTCTTCAAGTCATAAGGTTAAGTTAACAACATGGCTTAAATCCATCACAACAATATTACTTATTAAGAAATAAACATATCACTTTCAAAAAATGTAATTTTGTGGGGTAGTATCCATGCATGAAACATGTATTTGTTCTCTTTACTTGTAAAATATATACATGGTAAATAGAGGTAAGAACTTAGTCGACAATTTTTTTTCTAGTTTAGTCAAAGATCAACATGTATAATCTCCTTGATGCTTATATGTACATTTGAAAGACCCAAACCAAACTCTTGACCATATTCTCTCACAAGAACATCTAACATGACTCTCATCCATGTTTAACTTTATTTGATATTACCTAGAAATGAAAACATATTTTCTCCTAAATAATTCTTTTATATACATTTAAAAATCAACTATAACAATGCTTTGATTCACTTCATCTTCCGTTTCCCCTACTTTAGGGGTTTGCTAGTTATTTTGTTACTATGTAATATTTGCATTCATTTGAAAAGTTCTTTCCTTTAAAGAGCTATACACGAATGCTTCTTATAATATACTTTACTATTGAGATGGACAAATTTCTTGACTTTCAAAGTTACTGGTTTTAAGAATTAAAGATATATTTCCATTAAGGGATTTAAATTTTCAAGTAAAATTTAAGAGAAAATTTGTTAGTAAAAGAGTAAAGTCAACAATATGAAAGTAACAAATTTACAAATAAATTTTTATTAATTATTTAATTAAATTAATATTAATAATATATTAATTATTAATATATGTTAGTTTTTATGGAGTTTAGTTGGCAGGCTCCTGAAAATATAAAATGTAAAGGTTTAGTGATCAAATCTTGGTTGTTTACTTGTGGTTATGTGTCATAGGTGTCCTGGTGGGGATGTGGCCCTTGTGGCATGAGAGTTTGAAATTGGCTTAATAAGGCAAAGTCGAATTATTAAACATGTGGATTTTTTTTTTTAAAGAATTATTTCGGCTTAAAGACATTTTCTATAACTTAGTGTGAGAAAAATGCGTATAAAACTTGCCTAATGCTAAAACACATCTATATATATGTGTGTGTGTGAGAGAGAGAGAAATTAAACAAAAAAAGAAAATTTAACAACCAAATTAATCGACATCAACGTCAAACATTTTGAATAAAGCAATAGAATTCGTCATTTTGATTATTTTGCAAGAACCTGGAAATAGAATTTTTTTAGTTATTATATAGAGATGCATATTCTAGATAAAAATCATAGGAAAAATATCTATTATCTTAGACCTTTTAAAAGGAATCCCCGAATGCTAGCGAGACTATTAACACTCTCTACATGCTAGGCCTACAACTTAGATGTAAAAGTTGATGAAGAGATCTACAACTTAGAAGTTGGACAAGATAACACATTACATCATATTGGTTTTTGTTGTAATTGTTTTTTATTGATTATTATGTCTACTTGTACCTATTATAAGTGTTACATATAAGGGAGTCCTTTTAATAAGGACAAATATTTGAGGGGTAAATCACAGGGGTGAGTCAAATAGTTTTTTTTTTTTTTTTTTTAATCTACGATATCACACACTTAATTATAAAAAGGTCAGTTGAATTTAGAGTTAGAGTGAAATCAGTATGGGATCGATTCTTTCACTAGTGTTATCACACCACTAGGGCTCTCATCACACGTTGGTTCCTTCACTAAACTTCAAATCATTGACTCCATCTCTGTTTTCTCATTAATATGACCACTCTCTCACTACATCTCTAGGTTTGTTGATCATTTGACCAAGATTTGGGAAGATTTGTCTTTCATCATTGTGCTTGAAGCAACAAGTTTGTCTTGTGGTTATGCATACAACATCCTCAACGAATTTCATCAAAATATGTGAATTGTGCGTGTAGTTGTAGCAACTGTCCCAAAATTACCTAATCCTTTTTGTAGGGCATTGTTTTATTGCATGTGCCTCCTGAGTCCCACTAGCCATTTTCAAAATGATCTACTGTGAAAGATTGTAGGAAGGTAATGCCTTTAAATCCCGACAGTAAGAAGGTCCCATTGAGTGCATCGTGAATGACATGTCTGAAGGAAAAATAGAAGCCCAATTGTTTGACTTTAATTTCTTGACACTTGTGACAACCCATTGCCCCATATTTCATAATGTAGACACCTGATCTTAGAAACCATTAGTCAAAGGATAGAATGATGACATTTGTATTTGGTAGCAGAGTCACCCACTTTGGGTCTAAAACATCAAAATGAAGCTTGATTGCTCCTTGAGGCCCTACATGGTCGTGGTTAAAATGTGCAGTAGTAGATTTTTAGGGTACCGCACTTCCATCCTTAAATTTGGGACAATTGCTACAACTACACACACAATTCACATATTTTAGTGATAATTTATTCAAGCTGTTGTGTGCATAACCACGAGACAAACTTGCTACTTCAAGCACAACAATCAAAACAGATTTTCTTAAACTTTAACCAAATAATCTTCCCAAATCTTCTATACCTTCTATATATCTTCACCTTTAAAAACAATTAAAAATTTAATTTAATTTATTTCAATATAATTTTGAATAACCCCGAAATTATTTAAATAGCAATTTACAAGTAAATTGAAAGTTTTTGTAATTATCGTATTCGATTTTTGTTCCTTTTAACTTTTTATTTTTGTTATGGTACTTATTATGTCATTGCAGTGAGAGCTCATTTAATGTTTTGGGGGTCCCTTTGTCTAGGTGATATTGAATATGATGCTAATGATATAAATTTTTACAGAATAATAAATAATTATATTATTTTATTTAAAAAATAAGTAATAATTAAATAAAATAAGTTTGGTTTTAAAATAAAATACGATAAATTAAATAATATAAAATATATAATTTTTATATAATTTATTATAATTGTATTTAGTTTAGTAATTTTTTAAAGTGAGATTGGCGAGGAATTTTGAAAATTAGTTAATATTTTATTTAATTATTTATGTATTTCTATTTCAATTGGTATAAAAACAATGATTTTTATATTTTGTTATGGGTATTTCTCATAAATGCTCTATTCATGTTTATGGTTTTTGTCTTTTAATAATAATATAATTATTTTTTAATAATGTATTATAAATTTCATTACTCATATTATGTTTTGCATTGGGAGTTTGTTTTATGAATTGAAAATATATTTTTGTTTTTCTAATGTATTATAGATTATTATAATTTATTGTAAATTGCTGTTTTCTGAGTGGTTCAAGTAATATGTGATGAGGTCATGAAAGAGGTTGATGAAAAGCATGCAATATTAGTTGTCAATCCAAAAGTAAGTTTTCTCTAGATTTATTTTATAGTTAATTGTAAGGACTTGCAACACAATCTATCTTATTTTGTGGTCGAGAGCATCATAATGGGATTCAAAATGAAGATATAACACTTCAACTTGAGAATCCATAGGGATCACATCCTTGGATTATGAGAATTCTTTTAGGTGGGAGTGAAGCTTCTTCAACTTCTATATCCATTGGAGATGCCAAAATTATGCAAACATTCTTAAGCAAACACAACTACCAATTTGAGTGGGATCTATTAGGGTCCTATGGTTCATAGGATCAAATGACTATTGGGTATTATCTTTTAGTTGATCAAATTGTAAATAATATTGTATTCTGCAAATGATTTACAAAAATAAAAATAAAAAAATACATAGAAGAAAAAACAAAAGAGGGTATAAAAAATGTATATGTGAAAAAAAAGTGAAAGAAAAACAAATAAAGAAAAATAGAATAAAAAGAAAAAGAATGAAGAAACCCCACAAGAAAAATATATATGAAAGTGAGCAAGTCTAAATGCCACTCCAAAAAATAGTTCATCAATAATACTTTTCCAATTTTCAAGGAACTGTGCAACTTGTTCAAATGCCACTTCAAAGTTAGAAATAGATTAGCTAGTTTAATCACATTGTTTAAACATGATTAAACTAAATTAAATAAAGTTAGTCCAGGTTAGTGAATAAATCAACCATCTAGTGTAATCTTGGTTGAAATGGATTAGGTAGAATAAAAAGGATTAACCAAATTATTTAATCTTGGTTAATTAGCAAAAACATAAAAAGAAATTGGAAAACCTTAGAAAAAAACAATAAAAGGCTGGCAAATCAAAATACGTCTTTGGGTTAAATTAATCTCGTTCAGAGTCAATTAATTAGGTTTAAAGATAGATTAAATTTTAGAATACATAATCATGTCATTTAATCACAATTACCAAGTTGTAATAAGGTACTTTAGGCATAAAGGTTTGATTTTGATTTTATTAAAGTCAAAGGACGACAAAAAACTTTTGTCGGGGTGTAATAAAATGTGTGATACAACACCTTGTCATTTTGTGGTAACTCGATGGCACAAACCAATGGATCGGATGTGGCCAACCCAGATCAACAAAGGCCACAACATTCCCCCCTCGCCAACCCCTTCCGAATGATATCTGACAAGGGGGGTCTGGGGAAGTAGTCTTCACAAACCCGCTTCCCTCTATGTGTCACCCTCTCATACACTCTGCTCCACCCACCACCAAAACCACTACCCATTGCTACCCCCCTACGGGTTCCCCTCAAAATCGCTTTCCCCTCCTTTGACTGCCCGTTAGTCTTATCCCCGTCGTTCCACTGCGCTATGTCCCCATATTATCTACTCCCCTACTGCCACGTGCCTCCTCCCTCTCCACCACACTATTGCTTACCCATTCATCCCCACGCCTTCCTCTCACGCTCACATGTCACCATATCTCCCCCAATCTTCGAACGCCATGTGTCTACATTTCCCCCCTGTTACATTATGTCTGTTTTTTACTCATCCGTTATAGAAGTTTGTTACTCATTAATTTTATTCCCCCGCGCCAAAATAAATGACTTTTTCTGAACAGTGACTGTTTTTTATAAACGTCTGATTTCGCGGACATTGAACCTTCCTTGGCTATTTTTCTATTGAAAAATATTTTGATCAGCGTTGTGTCTCCTCTAAGAGCCCCTCCATTTTCAGAAGCTTCAACGCATTCATAGGCTTATCCAATTCCTCGTTCAAGCATCCAGCTCTTTGATAAGGTATTTACAGGAAAACTGACACCTTAGTTTGCTCAATTATGTCGTCCAAGAAGAAATTTGTTCCTCAGGAGAATCCCATGCTGCCCCCAGCCATAGATTTGGACCACCAACCTTTAGTTGATCAACTCTATCAGGTTACAGAGACCAATTGTGAATTCGACTTATACGAACTCCATAATTGGCTCAAACATAGCCATCTGGACCTCATTGATGAATTCAAATTGTAGGACTCTTTCCTGCCCCAATACATTTTCCCACAAACCTACTATTTCCCCGAATTTGTAACCTGGTGCCAATTCCTCTATATTCTTAGCCAAAGAATAGTAGTAGCCCATAATGGTGAAGTTATCTTTGCCATTAATGGCCACTCGATTTTAGAGATGCTCCAGATAACAAACATTGGCCCATGACAAACTTTTCACCAAGATTTCATTACAAAAATATATAAAAAATTGGATTTCCCTCAGAGAGCCAAAGTGTTTGAAACTTTTTTGCCTGATGATTCTCAATTGCCCAAAACAAACCCTCCCTACCCTACTTCTATTTTTACTGAGAAGGCCAAATAGATAATCTCCATGGTTTATTGCATCTAAGGATACTACTCTGATCAGTGGATAGATGAAAACATTTTTTCATTTCTCTCTATATTTTCTAGTGGTGAAAAGCCACCAACTATTTTATGTTACAATGAGTTTTTGGTAGAGATGATTCATGAGCAATTCATGAAATTCTCAACTGAAGGAGTTTTTAGATATGCATCCATTTTGGTGTATTTGTTTATTTAGTCTCACTTAGACAAGTTCTCTTTCTAGCTATAGAAGACAGATAATCATGAGAACCCTCAGTTAGTCATTCATTGGACCTCCTTGGTCAATAAAAACAACATTGAATTTACATTCAGTGATTTTGTAGATCAATTTGTGCACATGGCAGCCAGTTTGCTAAACAGTGATGCAGAGCCTATAATACATCCAAAGATAAAGATAATTTTTCATTTGAGTGATGAGACCAAGAGAGGGGACCAATATTTATACCAATCTTACACAGAGATCATAATATATGGTTGTGAATTTCCTCCCTATAAACTGCCTAAATTTGTACCTATTTGAATATTTGCCTTGGAGTTTATCAGGAAAATGATCAATATGGATCATCTGCACTTCCTGACAGCCAAGAAGAAGGCACAATTCAAAATAAAAACACAAGTTGGGCCATTTATATGCAATGCAAGGTCAATAGGACAAGAGGCAAAAGTTATCCTGAAGCAAATGAATTTAAAACATAACTTTACTTGGACTTATGACCCTTTTGGTATAATCTCTAAATTAAGAATGGAACAAAAGTATGCTCCCTACAACCATACTCGTAGACCAGAAATAGAACAGTTTATGAACCAGGAGGAGTGGGAGGAGAATACTCCGCAGGAGTCCGAAGAGCAAGTACTATCTACTTCATAGACTCCATTACCTCAAGAAAAAACAGAGAAAATACCAAGGGAAGGTAGCTCCCCTTCAACAACAGAGATCTCAGCGAAAGATTTTATAGTATACAACAAGAAATAGAAGACTAACAATAGCCCATCATTCTAACAGGTCTTTGTATCTCTTCAAATTCAAGGAGAGAGGATATTATTCCTACATCACCGATGACCCCAATGACCCCAATGACCACAAATAGACCAATTTCATCACCATCGAGAGAGGCATACTAGAGAAATAAGAATCAAATCATTTTTTCCATTTATAAGGAAATCAAAGCAAAGAATTAGGCACTTAAGGCCACCACTTTTTCACAGTTTTGGAAACAAACAACCACCACCCAGCACATGCTTTTATCAGATTTTGATGCAGAGAAGAAGAAATGCAAGTTGCCTTCTTGGAGCCTAAATTTTCTCACCCCAGATCAACAGAAGATTAAAAGCAATCTATCTTATCTTTTGACACATATACAATCCATCCCCTTGACTAGATGGACTTCCACAAGAAGTCTGGAGAAATTCTTTACAATTCCATTACAAACAAAGCTATGGCAACAACTAAGCTTAAGGTTTCAGTAAATAATATTCAAGCACAATTAAACTTGGAAATAGTTTTTTCTCTGGACAAAGACACAAGGTTAAATTCTTTGGAGAATTTGGTGATTAAACTGGGATATGATCCCAATGATGTAAAGGCAGTTGAAGAAATCATCAGGAACAAGAATGCAGATATAGCAGCATTGAAGAAACAACTTAAGCTCCCCTCCACTGAATATCCACAGACCAAAGAATATGGAGAGCAGGAGAAGAAAATGGAGAATATGTTCAAGATCATCATTGAATAGAAGAATCAAATTTAAAAAATGGAAAATGAGCTGTAGACACTACTCAAATAAAAAGAGTAGCAAGCTAGTGCAATGTAGGCAATTCCTTTGACTATAATTCTAGTGGTAGGTACATCGACAGCTGGGGCATCAACATCAACAACAACTTCATAAACAATTGTCACAACATAAGGATAGTCTAGCAGTACACCAACATATTTGGCTAAGGCCATGGAAAATATGTCTATTAAAGACCAAGAAATTGAGAAATTAACTGTGAAATTAAATGATTTGCAGGAACAAAATCTCAAAGTAGACAATGTATATCTAACATAATTGCAAAAAACACACAAGCTCGCATAGAGGATAGAGTATCTGGAGAACCAATCTGTCATAGATGATACCATTGCAAAAGCCAAAGAAAACATCTGGATAAATATCAATGAGGTTATCACAAGGATATGGCCATCTATTGAAATCATCTTTGAACAAGATGAGTTGGTCCAGAAATAAAAATAACTTATAGAAAATGTGAAGAAATACCTTGGCACCAAACCAAGTGATGTTGTAGCTCTAATAGGACTATTAAATTCAAAATCTAGAGAAGAGTTGGAAGAACTAGACATAGAAGACAAAACATATACCATTTTGGAAGTGAGAAAAGTTCTCACCAAGAAGAATTTGATGCTGCAATTGGAGACTAAATGCAACATTATGGAAAACATCACTCATAAATTTCATAGGAAATTCAACATACTGCACCAAAAAGGTCTCCTTGGATTACAAGGAATATGAGATAAATTGGTCAAGCATGAATATTACCAACATAAATTGTACACCGTTGCTAGAGACAGGTCAAAATTTGCTAAAATCAAGGGCACACTCATAGGAAAGGCATTCATGGAAAGCCTAAGCTATGATGTATTGATCAAACATGAAATTAGTCATTTGTTTCTCACTAAGCCTACCTTCAAGAAATTCACGGAGGTAGATGAGGTTTATCGAAAGTTAATCAGTTTTAAACTGCCAGATGAACAGAGGTGGGAAAAATTGTGTGAGTTACTAGAGTAAACAATCATTGAATCTCCAGAAGGACATCAACAATGAGCTGCTATTCTTCAGATCTAGTCACCAACAAAAATCCATAACAATAGTGCTAGTTAGATGTAGAAATTCAATTTCCTAAATTTTTGTCGTATTTATGTTTTAGATAATTTAAGATTTTGCCTTGATATCTTGAAATCAAGATGTTTTTGTAAATTTTCTGTAAATACTTCATTTTTTGAAGTAGTAAGGGTTGATTTTTGTATGGAAGAAAAGGACTATTGATGTAAATCTACTCCACAAGTTCCAATGGACAAATTTTTAATAATAGAGAATCTTTTTAGGATTCTTGTGTCAAATTTTGTTGGTGAAGTGATATTCTCTCTTATTATTGTGTTTTCCTTTCTGTGTAATTTAGCATGTGTTTTTTAACTGATGGTTCTTGAGGATTTTTTTATGATTAGAGTGAGTCGTTGTGGTTGCATGCACGCAGCCCTAGCTAGCAGTTGTAGCACCCAGTGCACAGCATCAACGCTATCCTCAGCGGCCTTCTGCTGCTGAGGTTCGATCTACAAGACACGGAAGGAGAGCCTGGCTACGTAACAGCAACACTAGCTAGTAGTTGTAGCACCCAACGCGCAACAATTCACAGCTGCCCCTCAGCGGCCTTCTGTTGCTGAGGTTCGATCTGCATGGATCCTTTAGAGGATGAAGAGCCTCAACTAGATCACCAACAAGAAAATGAAGTAGCAGCAAAATCCCTTGCCTCCCTTATTTCTGCAATGGGTCCAGCAAATAATTGACCATCAGTCACAAAGTTTGTAAAAAGACAGGAAGATATACTTGAAATATCACTCCCTCCTGCTCTCCCACGAAAAACAACACTCTATGTGGCATAACGAGGATTAGTTGGGCAGTTTAATGGGTTATGGCCATCGCCCAAAACTATCCAAAAATGGGTAGAAAGAAACTGGCCTACATCAATAAACGGAAAAATCTCAATAAGGTTCTTTGGAAGAGGGTATTACACCTTTCACTTTGAAACCAAGGAGGACTCAGATCTGGTATTTAGGAATGGCCCGTATTTTATGGATACAAGGGGACTGTATTTAAACATATGGATGCCAGACTTTGATCCATAAATGGATGTCCCAAATGTTGTACCCATTTAGGTAAGATTTCCGCACCTCCCCCTCCACTGTTGGGGAGATGATTCAGTTAAAGCCATAGGAAATGCAGCCGGGAAATACATAGACATATGTGAGCCAAAAGAAAACATGCATGCATGTACCAGAATTTGTGTAGAAGTGGATCTAGGGAGAGGACTTCCAAAAGCTATCATAATCTAAGTGGATCAGTGGACGCACATACAATAACTAGACTATGAACAAATCCCCTTCAAATGCAAGGTATGTCACAAATACGGTCATTTTGCAAATAGCTGTACAAAAAAAAAGACAATGAAAATGAAAAGATTGAGGATCCAGAAAATAAATGGGAATAGGTCAAAATAAAGAAGACAGTTAATAACAACCAATCCATCTTCTTCGTAGCCCACAACATCCTCTGAAGCCCATCCAATCTCGCCAAAAGTAGATAATGCCAGCCCTAATCCTTTTGAGCCACTGGACCCCTCAACCCCCTCATCCCCTGGACCCAAATCCAGATCCAGATCCAAACCCCCCCACTACTCTCCCAACCCCCCTCAATCCCATCAATCCCCTTGAGTCTCAATGATCCACTTCTCACCCCCTCCCTCAGTAGACAAAATACTAACTAGAAAGCAGTCAAAGGAAGCATTTCCAAATGCTGAAAATAAAAATAAAAAAAGTAGGAAGAAAGACAAATAAAGAGTTGAGGGATGAAGCAACAACAAAATAAATGGATTTAGGAACACATCAACCTATGGATACTTTCCTAGGAAAAAGCACAGGAAACAATGAAAGAAGCCAACAAAAGGGGAAAGGAACCATGCACCACCTAACAAGTAAATAATGATAATAGTCTCTTGGAATTGCAGAGGAATGGGGTCATCCTTCAAAGAAAATGCTACAAGAGATATTTTGGAAAAAGAAAACCTAGATATCCTTATGATTCAGGAGACAAAAGAAAATAGTCAAGAAACTGAAATATAAAAAAAAAGTTCAGAAATTATGAAGGGGAAGCAATTCAGGCAACATGAGCATCAGGAGGTATCTGTACAATTTGGAAAAAAAGAATATGGGAACTAATACAAAAAAAAAAGATCAACATTGGATACAAATGGATCTAATGCAAATCAGTACAAAAGAGAGGTATAACATCATAAATATATATGCTCCCGATCACTACAAGGAAAAAGAACAATGTTGGGCCACAATGAAAGAAGCTTTGAAAGAAACACAAGCTGGGAAAATAATTTTAGGAGGAGACTTAAATTTGGTAAGAAGTACAGAAGAAAAATTTGGAGGAATATATCACTCTGACCCATCCAGGAATACTTTAGAAGAAATAATGGAACAGCACAACCTTTTGGACATCTCTCCAAACAATGAGAAATTCACCTGGAATAATAAAAGAGTGGGTAAAAGCACTATAAAAGAAAGGTTGGATAGAATTCTGATACAAGAAAACATAGCAGTTGTATACAACTCCATCAAATAAAAAATTATCTACACCACAACATCTGACCATAAACCGGTGGTAGTATCAATGGGCAAAATGGAAATCAAGGTCCACTCCTTTTTAGATATAACTCAATTTGGAACAACAATACAAAAATTAGCGATTTAATTAAGGAAGCATGGGAACCAAGAGTATCAGGCTCACCACAATACATATGGGAGAAAAAATTAAAAAATGTAAGAGCCAAGCTAAAGGAATGGCAAGAGCAAATGGAATTAAAAAAAGAAAAGAAAAGAAAAAAGAGTTACAATAGAAAATGGACAACATGTAGTCTGAAAAAGAAGGCAAAGAAGAAGGCAAGCAAGACTATCTAAGAGAGAAAGATTTTTTTTGGAAAATATATAGGGAAAACAGGAAAGAAGAAGAAGAGACCAAACTAAAATCCAGAAGCCTACGGCTCAGGGAAGGGGATAAGAATACATCCTTTTTTCACAACACAATGAAAATCAGAAGAGCAAGAAACCAGATAGAAAAAATACAAGTTGAAAATCAGGAAGTCAAAGGTGCGGAAGAAATAAAAAAAGTAGCTTACAAGCACTTCAAAAACTTACTTTCAGCCACAAAAGAAACAACTGAATATGAAGGTTTTTTGTAGCACACAAAAATAAAATAAAAAAAGAACAGAGTACAGAAATGTGCAAAGACCTCACAGAAGAAGAGGTAGTGGCAGCCATATGGAGCTTGCACCCGGATAAAGCCCCTAGGCCAGATGACTTTACAATAGCTTTCTTCAGATCTCACTGGTACACAATCAGAAAGGATTTCTTAAGAATGGTGAAGAATGTCTAAAAAAAGAAATATGAAGTCACACAAAATCCTCCTACCTTGCTCTAGTCTCAAAGGAGTCAAATCCCTCCACTTTCAATAGGTTTCACCCCATCTCTCTCTGCAACTCCTCTTATAAGATAATAACAAAAATAGTGGCAAATAGAATCAAGAACGTGCTACCTTTAATCATATCAACAAACCAAAGAGGGTTTGTACCCAATAGACAAATCATAGATAATGTAATAATAGTACGGGAAGCTGTACACTCCAGTATTTTAAGGCAAGAAAAAGGCATCATAATCAAATAAGATATGGCAAATGCATTCGCCAGGGTCAACCACTCGTATCTAATTACTATTCTCCAAAAACTTGGCTTCTCAAAAGAAATAATAGAAGTCATTCAGGAATGCATCTACACTCCTTGGATTGCCCCTCTCGTAAATGGAAGAACCAATGAATTTTTCCAAACCACAAGAGGCCTTAGGCAAGGTTGCCCCTCTCCCCATTTATCTATATAATAATGGCAGAAACCTTAAGCAGAGCATTAGAAAAACAGAGAAAGGAAAGAAACATTACAAGGCTCAGAAAAAAGGTATAAAAACCATAAACCATTCACTTTTTACGGATGACACATTGCTGCTAGGAGGAGCATCAACAATAATAGCAAGAAGATTCAAAAAAATACTTGATGAATTTCTACAGGTCTCAGGTGGGCTATTAAATAATACAAAATGCAGGATATATGGGTGGAATACCCCTCCTAGAATCATGCAAAGGATTTCACAAATCATAGAAATCCCAATACAAGAAAAATGGAATCACTTCTTTTACCTGGGACTACCAATCTCAAAAGAGAGCATGAAGGCAAAAATATGGACAAAGCAGATTGAAAAAATGCAAAATAGAATAAAGAGCTGGGGTGTGATGTGGCTAAATATGGCTGGAAGGGTAATTTTAATCAAAGCACTCCTTGTTGCATTACCGATCTATCAATATGCAATAATCATGGCCCCAGCAAGTGCTCACAAACAAATGGAATTAATATTAAGAAGTTTCTTATGGTGGGGGGGAAGCAAGAAAACAAAAAGTTTAGCTTGGTTAGGTGGGAACAAGTAGTGCTCCCATATGAACAAGGAAGCCTATCCATATGGTTACCTGAGCTCATGAATGCAGCCCTATGAATGAAATTAGTATGGAGACTCATCTATAAATACATGCAAGGACCCAGGAACAAATTTCTTAATGGAAATATCCCAATAAGACAATGCACTCAAGCATGGAAGCTAGTTAAAAAAATAATTCCTCTAATGAGTAGCCGCATCTCTAAAATTCCAGGTAATGGAAAAACAATATCGATCTGGGAAGATAGAATCATGGGAAAATACCCACTGCAGAATCACCCAGAAATTGAAGGCATCCAAGAGTGGATGAAAGGAAAAGGTTTCAATACTCTACGCTCAATTTCTCGATGGAATCAAAAGGAATGGCAGGAATGGAAAATTCAAACAATCCTAGCAAACCTGGAAGGACAATGGAACAAAATTAGGCAGCTCCTAAAAGGGGCAGCACCAATCCACTATGATGAGGAAGATAACTACCTTTGGGATCCAAGTCGTGGGTAATACACAGTCAAGACTAGATAAAAAAATCCTCCAAGAACAAACAAATCAACAAGACTGGGACTCTTGGAAAATAGCATCGAAATCTGAAAGTTTTCCTAAGATAAAAATCTTCATTTGGATCCTTTTGAAAGGGAAGATTTTGACCAGTGAAAAAAAAAGGCTTTCAGGGGCCATGACGATGCCCATTATGCCAACAGGCGGAAGAAAATACTCAACACTTATTCCAAGAGTGTAGTTTTTCAAAAGAGTGTTGGTAGCAGCTTATAAGCCCCCTGGAAATAAATTTAAACTTTGAAAAACCATTGCCGGAATTTCTTTGAACTTTAGAGAAAGCCTACCCATATGCAATAAAGAAGAAAGTCACAATTCAAATAATATGGAAGTGCATTCCAACAGTTCTATGCTGGCAAATTTGGCTGACTTGAAATAAGTGTATCTTCAAAAATCAAAATCCAAGAATAGGGAAGACCTTATAAAAAACATGGGGATTAAATTTTGAAATCCTCAATGTCAAAGGAACAACACCAACGGACTAAAGTACTCTCCAACAAGAAGAACAAGATTGGCTCAACAAAGCCATAATTAACAATAATGGACAAAAAAGACAGAGAAAGGTAAACTCAGTATTTGGAAATTAAGAATGAGTGAAGAGGAACTCGAAAACTAGAAAAAACTTCAGAATAGACATTGCCTACACTTTGATGGGGCGTCCAAGAATAATCCGGGAAAGGCAGGAGCAGGGGGGAATAATTCTCGATCTGGATGGGAAAACAATTGTCACCTATGAATGGGGACTGGGACAAATTTCAAATAATAAGGTTGAAGCATACAACTTGTTGATGGGGACAGGAATATCAAAAAAAGAGAAATTCAAAATCCTATAATTATAGGAGATTCAGCCATAATAATTGAGGCAATGGCTCGAATAAAAATCCAAGTAATGAGTTTATGAGCAGAATTTTCAAAAGAATCAGGATAAACTTAGAAGGTTCTGGCAATGTAATATTCATACATGTATTGAGAATACACAATCAGCAGGCAGATCACTTTGCAAACCAAGCAGTGGAAAAAAATGAAGGGAATGTCCGTGAAAACAGTGATGAATACTGCAATTCTGTCCCATAATATTCAACAGAAATGATAAGAATGAATCTCTATAAAAACAAGGAAAAAATCATTCAGATAAAAGAAATAAATCACAAATAAAAATTCAGAACTCATCAAAGGACATACAACTGCAAGAGAAGTCAAAAACTCACGAGAAGCCAAAGGAAACATCATGACATTGGAGATTTTGGCATGAGAAAGGTCAGGAAACACAATCCTGTTCACAAGCATCACGCAATAGTTTATCATTGCAATGGAGGATTATGCATAAGTAAAGCCATTAAGGACGATCACAATCCTATCCAGGTGACAGTCTATCGTGTCAACTGCAGTTCTCGGGCTACTCACTTTGGCTATAAGAACAATAGTAAGCTGATAATTTGAATCAAACAATCTGTGCATACAGAGAGATATTCTCCCTTGTCAAGCGCACAATCCATTTGCCCTCTCCAAGCCCCTCCTCGCACTCTATCTCAGCCTATGGTAATCACTCCCAGAACCCAATGTCTTCATGCTCTTTGCCCTTAGCCACACTCAACCCCGACACCCAGCAATTTCCCATAGCAACAAGACAATCTTACATCTCTGATCTCTGTTTTTTTACTAGCCCCTCCATATATTTTGGCCTTCTCTCAGCTCCATGAAGACCTCGGCCTGATTCTTCACCGTTTCACTTAGAAAGCATAAGACAAAGGTCATCAAAGCAGGGAAGCGCAGGACAAAAGGATCAGGGTTAGCAGCAGTAGCAGAATTACTCCAGACAATACAAGATCCAGGAAGAAAAGAAAGCACAAGAGAAAGAAAAAATCAAATGGAATTCAACCCCATTGAAAAGGTAGCAACGAATGATGCATGACTAGCATGCAAAGCGAACAAGTTCATGATCCATCGACTGCAAGAGTCACTCAAGGATCTCAAAAGTGAAATGAGAATGGAATACAAATTCCAGATTCGAAACATGGCAATGCAAAAAGAGGAGATAATGGCACTGAAGACTAAATGTAAGCATTTAGAAGAAGCAACGACATATTACAAAAATAACACCATGAGCAATGAAGGAGAGAACTCGGTCAACAACAACAAGATGAACCAGTCAGCCCAGGAATACACAATCTACAAGCCATGAAAGTGAATATATGATATGTAAATTTACTTTCTTAGTAGGTCAGTTTGTCAGGGAGTAGTTTAGAATAGTTAAAAAAAAATTCTGAAGTTTTAAAGTCAAACATAGGAGATGGGACTGCGCTCCTATCTCACTGCTAGTCTTTTATCATAATACAGTCAAATGTAATAGGAGCTTGCTCCACTACAACTTTTGGTAATATATCAACTACCTGATCTTGTTTAAAAAAAAAAAAAATTAACGTGTGTTTTTGATCTATTTTGTTCAAAGAAAATAAAGGATCTGAATTTGTTTAAATACACTCAATTCTTACTTTTGAACAATTTCGATGTTTTCAATCGAAGTTAAGCAATAGAATTATTAATTGCTCTATTTTAAATGGATACTTAGTCATTTCTTCTTTCCCATCTCATCAAGCATATAAGATCCAATGAATCTGCCTACCTTGCCCTGTTAAACTCATATGCCACTGCTAAAAAGATCCACCTAAAGAAAATTGACTCCACCGCCCAATGGTCTCATCAACCAAACAATCAATTGAAAAAACCAAACCTTGAACTTTCACACCTAGCCTAACTCTAAAAGCAAACAAAGCTAAATCTAACAGAGAGATCCCTCTGTAAGTTTAGGAGGGCTAGCTTCTAGACTTAAAAGTGGTTTTGTGGTTACCTTTGCATTTCTTTCATAGTATTAAGAAATATAGTGCTAACATCTTGGCGACCATAGTAGGGAACAAACAAACTTGATTCATATTTACGATTCCCTAGATTAAATTTTGTCTCATTGCTTAAAAATCTATTTCTAAGATCTGAGCTAAGATTATCTATCATTCACAAAGTTGTATAAAGTTTGATAACGATATATATTTTATAGTAGATCTGGCTCCCAAAAGAATACATACTAGAGCACACCCAGATCCTAATCCACTGAAAATTGTAGATAATCTAGAAAAAAATAATTAGGAAGAAGAGTGTAGTTGAGAGTGAAACAAGTCAAAGTCCTCTGCCTAGGGTTAATTCCCTTCATGAGAGCTTTGTTACTTTAGAAGATATAGAGTTTGACTTAGCTTTCGAACATAGTTTATTAGAAGTAAATCAGATAGTTTTTTAGCCAAAACAGTGGTTGATAAAAGCCTGCTAAAGCCTTACTTTTCCAAATTCCAAACTACAAAATCAGAATCTTAAGATGATCCACTTAAACAATTTTCTAAGCCTAGAGTCTTGGTAAGTAGATTAGATTAGGATGTGCATGAATCTCTTTGTCATTTATCACTTGAACCTTCTTCTTCTTCTTTTGTTCCTTCCTCTCTCTCTCTCCTCACTAATAATTCCACCTAATTTTTCTTTTTCATCGGAAGGACCCCATACCACTCTTTTCCAAACCCCTGTTGTCTCTATTCCCCTAGGATTTTCTTATGCTTCGACTACACCAGTAACTACCCCCATTTTCACTACACCCATTTCATCTTCAACCACTACCATCTTTGCATTTACACAACAAACTATTATTACACCTCGTTTCATACCTTCCACACCCACACCTATTGTAGTTTCATTTGTACCTTACATACCAATCATGGCAGGTAGATATGCTCCTTTGGCATTACAAGCACCTTTAAATTCTATGCCACCAAACTACACTCAGAGGTTGCCACAATTTGATGGTACAGGTCTTGTGACAACACAAAAACATATTGATAGGATGAATGACTTCTCTTAGAATAAGTTGATGATGATGATGTTAAAATTAGGTTGTTTGCTCATATTTTAACAGAAGACGTTAAGAAATGGTATAGGTCATTACCAGCTGGGAGCATAGTTGATTTACCTCAATTTCACCAAAGCTTTCTTAATAGATGGGAAACTAAAAGGAAGCCCCTCCAAATTCTAAATGAATACAAAAATTTGAAAGGGATCCAAATGAGACTATTGAAGATTATTGTGCTAGGTTTAACTGTT
The DNA here is from genome assembly GCA_000404065.3 of Pinus taeda. Taxonomy (NCBI): domain Eukaryota; kingdom Viridiplantae; phylum Streptophyta; class Pinopsida; order Pinales; family Pinaceae; genus Pinus; species Pinus taeda. The sequence goes on along the minus strand of APFE031535006.1, from coordinate 92,019 downwards.
TCTACAATTCCATTCCAGCTGTTCTAAAACCCCCACTAGGATTAGCCCTTATTCATTTTCTAGAAGGATTTGATGTAGACATGGCCTATCAGTTGAGAGAAAGAGACCCAACCACTCTTGAAGAGATGTAATGTAGTGTTGTTAAAGTAGAGGCTATTTTATTAGCCAAAAGAGCTAAACTAAGAACAGAAAGAAGGGTCGCCTTTAAGGAGGAACCTTCCTCCTCTTCATCTGACTCAAAATTATATAATCTAGTTAAAACTATGGAAAAAATTATGGAGAGGATGATAGTGGTAGATATAAAACCTCCTAGAGAACCTCAGTGAGAACCTCAAATTTAAAACCCCAACTTTAAGAGAAACCCACCACAGATTAAACAAAGGGAACAAAGAGGCCTTGGTGATTAACAACCAATTAGGCCTCCATTTCAGGAAAATTATGCTGATGAAGAACTTGAATTGTCTGAATAATCAGAAGAAAATCAAATAAATATATTTGAAGAAATTGATATAGATAACATATTCTTGACCAAAGAAGAGCAAGATCAATTTTTTCTCTCACAACTAGAAGAGAACCTTCTAGAATCAGAAGACTATAAACAAGGATATCGAAATTCCATGATGGAGGTGCATAAACAATATAACTTAAGGAGCAAAAAGGCCACTGTAACTCCTTCTAGTAAAACTCAGAATGATACCCATTCCTCTAGTCAACCAAAACCTGATTCTCAAAAAGAAATTTGTAAAAAATCTGATGTAAATGTCAAGGAAGTTGATAAATCTCAAGCATCTTTTAATTTGGAAACTGAGTTGGCTAAGGTAAAGATCCCCATTCCTTTAACATAAATGATGACCAAAAGTGTATACAAGACTCAAGTCATGAAAGCCTTAAAAATAAGAGAAGGGACAGACAGTCAATTTGACTAATGACCGTCCTAAACTGTTGTTTGGACCTGAAGTTGAGGGTAAATCTTAGTAAGGGACTGTTCCACCTTTCTACATAAGCCTGAACATTCATGATAAAATCATACACAATGTAATGCTTGACTCTAGAGCCTCTCACAATTTGATGTCCAGAGCTATCATGGAGAAATTAGGGTTATACATCACCAAACCATACAAATATTTGTACTCTTTTGATTCGAGTAATGTTCGGTGTCTTGGTCTGATAAAAGATTTATGTATCACTCTAGTTCAGATGTCTGCTAAGAGTCTAGTCATTGACATTGTAGTAGCACACATACCTCCAAAGTGTGGAATGTTGTTGTCTAGATCATGGGGAGAAAGGTTGCAAGGCACTTTGCAAATGGATATGATATATGCCACCATCCCTGTGTTTGGTCAACCTAGAAATATTTATAGGGAAAAAGTCATGAAGTATATGGTCAACAGTCAAGATAAGCCCAACAATTATCCCCTATATTCATCACATTCAGACATGGACTCATTCATCTTATACAATAATGATTGTGTATAAAATGAAGTTTCACCCTTAGGGGCCGAAGTCAGTGATACAGAAATAATAAAATTTAATATTGAAGAAGCAAATCTCGTGGGAGAATCTTTGTGGAATATGGATTTTGACAGAGCTGTGTGTAAATATGGATCAAGGGCAGGTTTTTTTGTTGTAAATTCAACAACAAATAGGGCTGAAGGATGTGGTTACAAACTTAATTTTCAATGCACCAATAACATTGTTGAATATGAGGCATTGATTTTAGGGCTGCATATTCTAAAGAGACTAGGGGAAAAACGAATTTCTGTGCATGGAGATTTTGAGCTAATTATAAAACAAATTAAGGGTGAATATTTTTCTAAACACCCTAGATTAAGGGCTTACAAAAATGCAGTCTTGGATTTTTTACAATGTTTTTATGAATATTATTTGTTTATGATACCTCGAAGCCAGAACATTTTAGCAGATGCCTTGTTTGTTTCATCGAGTACTTGCAAAATTCCTTTCCATCCAAATAGAAGATATGTTGTGGAAGTTAAATACATGTCAACTATGCCTGATAACATCAGATACGGGCAAGATTTTGGTAATGATGAACAAATCAAAAATTTCTTGAAATTAGAATATGAATTCGAATGTACACATAAGATTTAGATAATGATGTAGAAATAAATATGAGTGAAGTAGTGTTAAAAGAAGTTAATGATGATCCAGAACCTTTAAAGGTGTTGCAATTAAAGGATAATTTGTTGCCTAAGGGACTAGCACCTTTAGAATATCTGTAGTGATTTCAATGATGTAGCAAAGAAGCCCAAAATCGAACTAGTAGGGGATGGGGTAGAGGAATGCAACATAGGGATTGCAAAGAGCCCTAAAATTGTCAAATTATCTAGATCCTTGCCTCCAAATGAAAACTAGAAGTACATAGAACTTTTTAAAGAATTTTCTGATGTATTTGCCTGGAGTTATGAGAACTTAAAATCCTATGACACCAACATCATTCAACATACTATCCCCCTTAAAGAAGATCAGAAACCTTTTCAACAAAAGTTAAGAAGGATGAACCTAGTTCTATTGCCCCTAATATAAAAGGAAGTTAAAAGCTATACGATGCCAAAATTATTGTGCCTCTTAGATTTTCTAAGTGGGTCTCGAACCTAGTGCCTACAAGGAAGAAAATGAGATAAATTAGACTACGTGTAGACTTCAGAAACTTGAATAAATCCTCTCTTAAAGACAACTATCCCCTCCCAAAAATGGATCATATATTACAAAGGCTAGTTGGTTCGAGTAGGATCTCTTTATTAGATGTTTTGCAGGTTATAACCAGGTCCTAGTTCACCCTAAAGACCAACAAAAGACATCATTTACTACACTATGGGGTACCTTTATGTATGTAAAGATGCCTTTTGGTCTGATGAAGGTTGGAGCCACCTTCCAAAGGGAAACGGTTTTTTCCTTTGTTGATGAAATTGGTAGGTTCATTGTCATTTATTTGGATGATATCGCTTTATTTTCGAAGACCGAGGAAGAAAACTTGCTACATCTAAGGAGAGTCTTTGAAAAATGTAGGAAATATGGCATCTCATTGAACCCCAATAAAACATTGTTTGGTTGAGAGGAGGGAAAGCTTCCGGGCCACATCATTTCCAAGCAAGGCATTAGAATTGATCCTTACAGAGTTGAAGCTATTCTCAAAATTAACCCACCCAAGAATAAGAAATAAGTTCAGTCCTTCATTGGGAAAATAAATTTCCTCATGAGATTTATTCCTAACTTAGAAGAAATCTTAAGATCCACCACAAACATGTAAAAAAGGATATTGAGATAAAATGGAACTCTGAAGCCAAACAATCTTTCAACTAAGTAAAATTAGCTTTAACAACTACTCCTGTATTGATTAGTCCTGACTTCACCAAAGATTTTATGATATTATCTTTTGCATCTAATTATACTATTGCAGTCGTTTTATTGCAGAAGAATAGTGAAGGACAGGAGCAACCAATAGCTTTCTTTAATAGAGCTTTAGGGAATGCTTCACTGAAATACAATATAATGGATAAATAAGCTTTTTCATTGGTAAAAGCACTAAAGGACTTTAAAGTTTACATTTTACACTCCCATATAATTGCATTTGTCCCTAGTGCTATTGTAAAACATATTTTGACACAAACTGATCCTGATGGCAGGAGAGGCAAATGGATTGATGTTATTTTAGAATAAGATCTTGAAATAAAACCCACTAAGTTGATCAAAGGTCAGGGATTGGCAAAACTAACGGCATAATCTAATTTCCATGCACTTGATATAAATTTCATAGCTGAACTGGATGAACAGGAAGAGCAAGTGACTCCACAGGTATCAAAAGCCTTTGCTACCTCTCCATGGTATGAAGACATTGTCTTTGTACTGCAAAATTTACAAGCTCCTCCAGGTTTGACTAAAACTAAAGCTAGATCTCTTAAATTGAAATCTATGAGAATTTTTATTTTGGATAATAATGTGTATTGGGAAGATGCGGGAGGAATCTTACTCAACTGTTTACTAAAAGATGAAGCAAATAAATTTATGCAGTAATTCCATGAAGGAGATTGTGGAGGGAACTTGCACTGGAAGACTACAACAAACAAGATCCTAGGGTTTGGTTGTTATTGGCCCACCTTATTTGCAAATGTCCATAGGAAAGTCACCACATGTCATCATTGTTAGTTATTTGAAGGAAAAAGAAAATTATCACCCCTACCCTTGAAGCCCATATCAGTTGAAACTCCTTTCCAGCAATGGGGTTTAGATTTCATTGGAGAAATTCATCCTAATTCCTCAGCCTAGCATAAGTGGATTCTTACAACCACTGATTATTTTACAAAATGGATTGAAGCTATACCTACAAGAAAAGCCACAGATGCAGTGGTCATTAAATTCCTGGAAGGTAACATTCTTTCTATATTTGGATGCCCAAATAAGATTATTACTGATAATGTAGTTGTGTTCAAACCAAAGAAGATGGTTGACTTTTGCAACAAATACACCATAAGCTTGGGTCACTCTACTACCTGTTACCCACAGAGAAATGGGTTAGCAAAGTCTTCAAATAAAAGTTTGGTAAATATCATCAAGAAGTTGTTGCAGGCTAACAAGAAGTCTTGGCATAATAAATTAATCAATGCTTTGTGGGCTGATAGAATTAGTACCAAAAAGTTTTTTGGAATGTTTCCATTCCAATTAGTTTATGGGGTAGATGTTATTTTCTCCACATCCCTAGGAATCCATGTTCTCAAATTACTGTAGGAGTCACAGGTTGAGCCCAATGATCTACAAAGGAGGATAAATCAAACTATACAACTGCAGCAATCAAGAGAAGTTTATAATATAACCCAAGTCATCCAAGAGAACAACAAAAATATTTATGGCAGAAGAACTAAAGATGACGATTTTAAATTAAGAGACATTCTACTAAAGTGGGATTCAAGGAACGAGGACAAAGGTAAGCATGGTAAGTTCGATAATTTGTGGAAGGAACCATATAAAATTGATGCTTACAGAGGGAACAATGCATTTTTTTTGAAAGACCTGTCTGGGGTAGAACTTCTTGGTGGACCTGTTAATGGTAGAATTCTCAAACATTACTTTCCTCAAGGATAAATCAATTTTTGCTGAAATCATTGTGACTACCATTCTATATTTCTACTGTTAGTGTGGGTGGCTTACATAAGAAGTTAAAGCCCGAAGAGAAGGTGATAAGCTCTTGATGAGTTGCTGCCATATCTACAACGATAACAAATCAATTCAGATGTAGAATGAAGACTTAAGACTGAAGAGAATGGACCAAGGCTACTTATCTACAACATTCTTGACACCTCACAAGGAGGATGTCATCCTCAGTTGGAGCCACTGTTAGGGTCCTATGATTCATAGGGTCAAATGATGATTGGATATTATCTTTTAGTTGATCAAATTGTAAATAATATTATATTTTGCAAATGATTTACAAAAATAAATAAAAAATATACATAGAAGAAAAAACAAAAGAGGGTATAAAAAATGTACACATGAAAAAAAAGTGAAAGAAAAAAAGTAAAGAAAAATACAATAAAAAGAAAAAGAATGAAGAAACCCCACAAGAAAAATATATATTAAAGTGAGCAAGTCTAAATGCCACACCAAAAAATAACACATCAATAATACTTTTCAAATTTCAAGGAAGTATGCAACTTGTTCAAATGTCACCTCAAAATTGGAAATAGATTAGCTAGTTTAATCACATTATTTAAACATGATTAAAATAAATTAAATAAAGTTAGTCTAGGTTAGTGAATAAATCAACCATCTAGAGTAATCTTGGTTGAAATGGATTAGGTAGAATAAAAAGGATTAGGCAAATTATTTAATCCTGGTTTATTAGAAAAAACATAAAAAGAAATTGAAAAACCTTAGAAAAAGCAATAAAAAGGTTGGAAAATCAAAATGCACCTTTGGGATAAATTAATCTTGTTAAGAGTCAATTAATCAGGTTTAAAGATATATTAATTTAGTTTTGAATACATAATCGTGTCATTTAATCACAATTATCAAGTTGTAATAAGGTACCTTAGGCATAAAGGTTTGATTTTGTTTTTCTTAAAGTCAAAGGACAACAAAAAACTTTTGTCGGGATGTAATCAAATGTGTGATACGCCACCTTGTCGTTTTGTGGTAACCTAATGGCACAAACCAATGAATCAGATGTGGCCTGCCCAGATCAATGGCGGCCACACCATTCTATCCCCCTAACCCCTTTTGAATGATATCCGATAAGGGGGGTCCGGGGAAGTGGTATTCACAAAGCCGCTTCCCTCTACGTGTCACCCTCTCATGCACTCCACTCACCCCACCATCGAAACCACTTCCCGTATCTACCCCCCTTCGGGTCCCCCTCAAACCCGCTTTCCCCTGCGTTGTAAATTAGATGAATCCCAAATGCACATGTAGTGAAATGTAAATATCATGAAAGATGCATTTCCTTTGGAGGGAAATATGGTTGGGAGATGTTTTGATTAAAGTAATAAAATATTCCCTTAAGGGTTAGGGTTTTTGAGGAGAACATAAGGATTTGAGAGAGGGATTTTTTGGATGGTCTCTCATTGGATTTTGGAGATAGGGATGCATAAATGGTTTTGGGAGTAAGAAGGGAGCTTGGAGAGGCTACGTAGCCTCCCCGTCGCCATGGTAGGGAGGGATGCCTATGATGTAAATACTCTTTGTTAATGGAGGAATTCAAATTCTATTTCTTAGCGACTTGCAGCTGTGTGCTTTGTGCTTCATATGTTGTTCCCTTTTAAATTTGTGCAGTTGGGTTCTTTATAATTGCAACAACATGGTGTTAATGAGTTTGGTGCCCTATTTCTCTATTTAGTCAACCAGTTGCAACAATCGTATTTGTATCAACATTTTATGGTCCTATGCCATGGTTTTATTTGCAGAAACGTACAACAATAATTTCTTGTTATTATGGTGTTCTATGGTATTATTTGGAACAAATTTGTGGCTTGCGGGTTAGTTTGTTGTGCAGTTTCATGTTGTAGCAGCACTAGTTTTATCTACAACAAGGTGTTATTAATTGCAATAGTTTTCTGTGTATTGTAGCAATTTGGGGGAATAATATATTGTACAGTTTTGGGTTGAAACAACATGTTTGTACTTGCATCATTGGGGCATAATGTGTTGATTTCATTTGTTTTTATTTTTTTGTCCATGTTTGTTGTTCTTAGTTGTTGTCTGATAAATTTATGCAATTGTATGTCAATTATTTTGCTGTAAGGGTGTTTTTGTGGGGTTTTATTGGCATCAATTTCCATGTTTGAAATACAAAAACATTATGTAATTAAGTCTAGTTCAGTGTGTCTATTAGTGGTAGAAAACCCTGGTCATTTGTATCCATTAGGGTTGTTTCCTGTAGCAACAATGATTTTGCAGTGTCATATTTTTTTTATGACACTGGCATAGTTTCTATTTTTGGCACTATCAGTGTTTGGCATTGTCGATGTGTGGTACTCTTAGCGCTCGACATTGTCGATGCACAACATTTTTGGTGCACGACACTGTCGGTGCGCAATGACAACACCGACATTGACAACATTGGTGATGACAACACTATCAGTGACAACACTGGCAGTGAAAGCACTGTTGGTAACAACATTGTTTGTGTTGCAACCACTGTCAGGTTAGAATTGTCCAGGGTTTTGCAATTGTGTTAGTGTCCATGGGTCAAATGTAGTTTGTTTTTTCCATTTTAGTTTTATCTCTCCCCCTCCGCCCCCCCGCCACCCCAAGAGGGCACACGAACATAAGGTGATGGGACATCTCAATTATTAATCCAAGTACCAAAATTTCTTAAGCATATCACTCCATGCTTGTAGTTACCAACTTGATCTTATGGATCCATCTGTTCTAAATGCATGGTCATAGGAGGGCAGTCGTTTATTGTAATCTAGGTATGCACCTAGAAATTAAATGATGGATATAAAGTGATTCATTTCTTTTGCAAGTATGTTATTGATAAACAAGACTATGTTTTTGGTTTTGATTTTGTGTGCATTATGTTGGATCTGTACCATACTTAAGTTTGGAGGTGGTAGGGATTCAGTTTGATGAGAGCTCGAGAAATCGAAAGAGAAGTAAGTGTATCAAGAAGACATAGATGGCCATGAGCTTGAGCCTTGACAATAAAACTAAACTTAGTGAGATTATGGAAATGGGGGACTAGGTGCTAGTAGTATGTTTTCCTAGAAAGAGAATGAGTAGCGAGGAGTTGAAGAATTGGAAAAAGCTCAATTTTGAGCTAGTGGTAGGGGAATCTCCATGGACCTTGACTCTAGTAAAAGGATGCTTGGTTTGGATTTTTAAGAAAATCAAAGTATTGGAAAAAATATTGCACTACCACTAGAAGTGGGGATCTCAATTCCCATTCTTGAAGAAATGCCATATAGATTTTTATGCTTGGTTAACTAGTGTGGACATTCTTCTGGTATGGATTTGTATGCCAAGGTTTCCCTTAGTTTTGTGGTCCAAGGAGGTGTCTAAAATAATTGGAACAATTTAAGTACTTTTTACAAAGCAGTGTTATCCTTCCAAGAGAGTGGGTATTATGCATGATGTTGGATAACTAAGTCTAATTGAATGACTCTTCAAGTCTAATTACAAATATCAAATAGAGATATAAATCAACTTGAAGGTCTCAATTACAATAAACCTGATGTTGATGAAAACTTCTAGTAAACTGTGTGTTTTTCTCGTTGAGATGTATGATGCTATGGGTGAACACTTCACCCATATTCAAGGACACAAAGCTTATTTGATGACGTGAAGAGGGTCATACGATGATAAAATAAAGGATGGAGTTAGAATATAACCGTTAAAGTAGGCGAAAATGATGAGACTGTTGAAATCACTAAATAATTAATAATGAAAATAATAATTAGTAGGAACTTTTTGGAAGAGGGATATAATATATTAATTAAAAGAATTGGAATTGAACTTGAATTAAAAAAATAATTTAAAGGGTTAATAATGAGGTCAAATTATGAATAACAATTTTATTGACCATACCAAATATGGTCAAGATGATAATAGTTCAAATAATTATATCAAATTAGTATTTAATTGGTTAAGAATAAAAAAAATATTATTAGATAAGGGATAATATTCATAGTCGGTCAAATAATTATATTATATTAGTATTAATTCATTTGGAATAAAAAAATTTTATGGAATAAGATTAGAAATGGGTAATGGAAAAATTAAAAGAATTGAAAGAGAAAGGGAATTAGAATAAAATATAAATTAAGGATTAATTAGTTTAGAATGAATATAAAATTATTTAGTTTTGGTCAAATTAATGTATAATAGTATTGATGAATTAAATTGAGATTTAAATATTAATTGAGCTAAGAAGATTTAAATATTAAAAAAGAAAGAATCAAATGAAATTGGATAAATTAAAATATTAGAAATTTAAATAGAATAAAATAATATTAATATAGATAACATAAACGGAATAAGATTGAATTAGTAATATAGAATGAAATTAGAATTAGATAGAACTTAAAGAAAAATGATTAAAATATAACTAAAAAGAAAAAAGATATTACTATTAAAATTAATACAATAAGGAGGAAGTAAAGGGGGATTGAAACTACAATTTATTTATTATTTGGATAGAAATTAAAGAATAAATCAACAATAGGGACTAGAAGAGAGAAAGAAAGAGAAATGAAGAAAAGAGGGGTGGGAGAGTGCCAGGGAGGGGGGTGTGGGTTAAGAATGGTTAGGAGTGATATTATTGTTAGGGGAATTGGGCGTAGAGGTCAAGAAATGGATAGTGGGCTTCCAACCATGGTTTAACTGGCATCCATCTTTCCGATTAAAGTTGTTAGGGTGATTTTCAATTTCTAGGGCCTCCGTAATGACACAGTTGGAGTGGAAGGGGGAATAGGCCAAGATTTTGGTTTTATCAAAATAAATGAGATGTTTGGTATTGTGAGCGTGTTCAATGATGGAGGATTCAACAATGCAGTTATGGTAGGTGTCAGCCATATGTTATTTGAGTTGGGATTTGAATGATCTACTAGTTTGTCGTATGTAAGACATTTCACAAGACCAAGGCATTTCATAAACTCTGGGGCCAAGCATGGGGTCATTCTTGTCCTTGGATGATATGAAGAGCTGGCTAAGGGTTTACTAGTGTTTGAAAAAGGTCTTTATGTTCATTTTTAGAAAATTTTGGAAATATGATTGATAACCCCCTGAATGTAGGGAAGGGTTACTTGGCTAAGGGTGGGTTACTGGAATGGTTTTTAGGTTGGGGGTGGAGAACGAAATGAAAGGCCATGTTGTTATGGGATGTGGAGTAAACCTTAACTTTGAGGGATTCAATGAGATGAGGATTTTAATTGGGAAAGGATTGAGAAGAGGAGATCTGAATGGCTCAGGTAACAAGTGTTTTAATAGAGTTTTGAGATGGATGATAGTGGGAGTTAGCATGGAGTTACCTATCAGTATGAGTCTTCTTTTGATAGACTTGTTGAGTAAGAGAGCTATCAGGGAGGCGAGAGACAAGAACATTAAGGAAGGGGAGGGAATGGTTATCTTTGAGCTCCATATTGAATTGGATGTGAGGGTAAATGTGATTGAGATGGGAAAGGAAGGCTTGGAGTTTAGGTATACCATGGGACCAAATAAAAAAAGTGTCATCAAAAAATCGCTTCCATAATTTAGGTTTTAAGTTAAAGGTCTCAAAGGCTAAGGTTTCGAAGTGCTCCATAAAAATGTTAGCCACAACAAGAGAAAGGGAGGAACCCATGGTTGTTCCCTTAGTTTGCTCATAATAGACTTTGGAAAACATGAAAAAGGTGGCGCTAAGGAAATTTTTGATAAGGTTGATGGTTTTAGAGTCTACGAGCTTAGAAATGAGATCAATTTCTTTGGGAACAAGGATTTCGGTAAATAAGGAAACAACATCAAAGCTAACCAAGATGTCATTTTCATCAAGTTTAAGGTGTTTGTTTTTCGAATGAAATTAGAGGAGTCTTTAATGAAGGAGGCAGATTGGCCTTAAAAGGGATGAAGCTTCTTGGCAAGGAATCTGGAGAGGGCATGGGTGGGACAACCAATAATACTAACTATAGGTCTAAGGGGAATATCTTTCTTGTGGATTTTAGGTTGAAAATAGATCCTGAGGGTAATGGGGATAAGAATATTTTGGATGTCGGGGTCAAGGGATGAAGATTTCATGGATTTGGTGACCTTGTTGGTAACAACTTGGATGGGGCTTTTAGTTAAAGGTTTGTATGGATAGGAGGAAATATGATCAAGCATCTTACAATGGTAATTTGAGGAATTCATAACAATGGACACATTTCCTTTATCAACTTTTAGAATGAAAATGTTGGGGTTCGAATTAAGCTGATGAAGGGCCATAAATTACTCTTTTATAAGGTTAGTCTTGGCCCTTGGGAGCTTGGATCTTTGGAGAATGTGTCTACATCGTTGCCAATCTTCCACTAGATGGGAGGGGAGGTGGTGGGAAATGGATTCAATGTAGCATATAATATCCTTAAATGGAATGATATGGGGAACAAGAGCATAGTTGAAGCCTTTTTCTAAAAGGCTTAAGGAGGGACGATCAAGTTCAACAGAGGAAAGGTTAACCACTTTGGCATTAAGAGTGAGAGGAGGAGAATAATAGGATGAAAGGAGGGTAGGAGAGGAGGATGAATTATTATTAAGATGGAATTGTTGAATTTCGTAGTTATGGCCAGTCTTTGTACATAATAATTTAGCCCTTAATGTATTTGTAATGATAAATGAAAAGCATGTTCTTCATGTTATCGTCAAAAGAAAAATTATAAGACATGTTCTTCATGCCCTTTTCAAAAGAGAAAATTTGAATTTATAATTTATAATTTTTGGCTCCAACAAAGCCAAGTAAACCCTCCTCCTAGTCAAGTTGGCCCAGTTAAAGAGGCACCCCTTCAACTAGCATGATCACTATATATGTGCCATTCGACCTCCTCATCGAGTAAGCAATTCAAACCTGCAGAGGCAAAATGATAAGAAAAATCTGAGGAAGAGAGAGAATGAATATTTCATAGGGTTTATGGGTTTGTCAGTGCAGCAAGACCAAGTTTCTTGGGTGTTAAAGCGGACCAAATTTTTGCCTTAGAAAAACAGACCAGATCGAGTCTCTTATGTAGATGTTTGAATTGACTAGGAAGGAGTTGGACCAAGTTTAATCATGTCTCTTTAATGGTTAATTTGACCTTGTGAATGACTAGAAGATCTAGGTGCGTCTCTTGTTGAACTAACAAATTTCTCCGAGGAAAAGGTTGTTGGGTTTTTCCAGGGTAAATTCTCGTGTTCTTTGTTTGGTAGTCTCTTCATGATCTTATTGTCATATAGGTATATTGTTGATGTTTTATGTGCAATTTCTTAATGATGGATAAGAATATGAAAAATAATTAAATCATTAGATGTAATTATCAGTTTAGAAGACCCTTCGAAAAATCAACATGAATTAGGACTAAAATCTAGGTTAAAGTTGGAGTTAGGACTAGAGATGGGGTTAGAATTGGGATGAGGCATGGAATTGAGGGGGGAGAGGTTTTGAATTAGATTTAGAATTAATAAATAAATTGTAGCTTCAATCCCCCTTTACTTACTCCTTAGTGTATTAATTTTAAATAGTGATATCTTCTTTCCTTTTAATTCTATTTTAATCATTTTTTAAAATTTCTATCTAATTCTAATTTCATTCTATATTACTAATTCAATATTATTCCTTTATGTTTCTTATATTAATACTATTCTATTCTAATCTAAATTTCTAATATTTTAATTTATTCCAATTTCATTAAATTTGTTCTTGTGTAATATTTACATCTTCTTAATTCAAATTAATATTTAAATATTAATTTAATTCATCAATACTACAATTATTATTAATTGACCAAAATTATTATATATCAGTAAATTAGAAGAGGAGATGGAGACACTGTAGAGTGCCATGGTTTGTCTCGTCATTGGAGCCTTGCCAAGTAGTGTTGCCGATATCAAGATCGCCTTTAATATTGATGGAGCCCTTTGGAGTAGGATAAAAGTGATTTTCACTCACTATGGCAGAGGGTGGAGTTATTATTTGGCTTTGAATGATGTGATTTGCTTGTTTTCAGCAAATCTGCGCTTTTGGCCTTCGAAGGAAAACGATGATATCAAGTTGGTGAAGACTACAACGATGGGGGCAATGATGTGAAGGGATTCAATGCCCTAAATTCAAGAAATACACACAAAATATTTGTTGATGGCAAAGGATATGTATTATATGAATGGTTATGGTGAGCTCATAGTCCTGGGATGCCACCAGAATCTTCCTTTTGATCAGATTTGGCCTTTCTTGTAAGCAATACCTTATTGGGATCTTGTATCACAAAGGTGTTTTGATTGACGTACAATGGTTTAATTTCAACTGGCAGAGTCGAATGGGTGAATAGGTTATGGTGGGAATCTCCATGTTTAGTTATTGATGGAGTGATTCCTAGTGGGGGTTGGATGGGTTAGGTCATCATACTTCCACTAGATTGGGGCTACCTTAGAGCTCAGGGGTGGAGCCTCGCTCATTTTTCCTGCGTTGGTGGTTTAGATATCATATTTTCTTTGATTTGAGTGGTACAAATTTGCTAAAGGAGACACTCCCTACGTTGTATCTAGAGCTAGTTGCATCGAAGCATGGGGATTCTCCCTTTCTTGGGATACCCCCCCATCTCTTCCTCTTAGATCTGGTTGAAAGACAAGCAAGGAAGGAAACATTCTAGATGTTCCTAAAAAAATTAAATGGGGGGACTTTTGTCTATTGGATCTGGGGTTCATATCTAATGGGAAATTTGAAGTCGGTCATTCAGGGCAATATGGTATTCTTGTATCTTTGTAAAGTTTGATATATGAAGGGAAATTGATGCAAGACACCCTTCATTTGAAAGAGTATGTTATTTAAAGGAACTCAACAATAATATCAAAACTAAGGTTTGGGGGGGGGGGGGGGGGGCTTCAAAACACATAAATCCTAAGGGACCAACTTCATTCAAGGATGTAGTGAAAGGGAAGAATGCCACTCAAGCATATCATATCTAAAATATGTTAGACCCTTAAATAGTCGAGTAAATGGATACGACACCCGTTTTGGATTGAAAAACCACAGAGGTAAAATTGTATTTTATCGATTTGCAATCTAAGGCATTAATATGTAGGTTTAATGGGTTATGCTAGAGAACTAAAGAATTATATCAGTGGGTGTTTTCTTCTTGGACACCAAATTTTTATCTATATCTATGATCTAAGGGTTTTTTCATAGTGCAATTTGATACATAGAAAGATAAGGAAAAAGTTATAAACAAAGGGCCGTGGTTTTGGGATAGAGATGGGGTTTTCATTACCCCATGGTTCCTAGAATTTGATGCAATAAGCATGGTGGTAATCATAATGTTTGTGTGGGCAAGCTTACCAAATCTTCCTCTCCCCTTTTGGCACCATTAGGTACTGTAGGATATTGGAAATACTCTGGGTAAATTCGAAAAAATGGATTTGGAAAGGACAACAAAAGGCATTTTACATTTGCCAACATATGTGTAAAGATATACCATAGCAAAGGTCTACTTGATCGTATTCATTTAAAACATGAAAACTTTAATTGGAATCAGGTTTTAAATGATGAGAATATGACATTTAGATGTCAAACTTATTATCAAACACGATACTTGTGAGACACTTGCCCACAAGCAAAAAAGATCCCAAAAAGGAAAAAGAGGTAGGCCTCTAAGCCAAGGGTTTGGTAGTTTCTTGACACTTCTGAAGATGGAGAAGAAGATCCTATGGAAAGTGCTCCAGATCTAGATGCTTAGACACAACCTAGTAGCTAAGTAAAATTAGGAGTTGGGGATCAATCAGGAATCGTGACTCACATCCGGAAGGGAAACAGATCAACAAATATCATAACATCAGAACAAATGAAAGAGGAAACACTCATTAAAAAGTAATTAGGGGGTACAAAGAGATCCCATGTATCTGGGATCTCAAACTTAGACAAAAAATTCCCCTTGTAGGTAGATGGAAATCAACTGGAAATAGTAACAACTGCTCCCAACCAAGGAGTTTGGAAAAAAATTCAGAAAAAAGAAAAGAAAAGAAGGGAAGCTAAGTGATGTTTATCACACTTAGCCTTGGCAAAATTCTTTAATTTGTTTTCATCTCTCTCTCTCTCTCTCTCTCTCTCTCTCTATATATATATATACATATATATATATATATTTGCAACAACCAAAAGGCTAACATGACTGAATGCTACCAACATTTCCATAATGTAATTTTGTTCCTTGTTTTCAGGTTGAATAAAATTATGATTTTCTTTCGGAAAACTAATTAATTATATTATTATTATTTATTATATAATTCCCTTTCTTTTTAATTCTTCCATTTCCTATTTTCTAATCTTATCCCATAATAATTTTTTATTACAAACAAATTAGTACTAATTTAATATAATTACTTGACCTACTATCAATTAGATTATTTGACATATTATCATTTTGACCATTTTTGAATTTTACTATTCCTAATTTGACCTCATTATAAACCCTTTAAATTAGTTCTTTTTAATTTGAGTTCAGATCTAATTCTTTTAATTAATATACTATATCCCTATTTCCAAAAGTTCCTATTAATTGTTATTTTCATTATTAATTATTTAGTAATATCAACGATCTCATCATTTTCACTTACCCTAATGGCTATATTCTAACTCCATCCTCTATTTATCATGGTCTGGCACTCTTTGCATCATCAGTTAAGATTTATGTCCCTGAAGATGGGTAAGTGTTCACATGAAACGTCGGGCATCTCAACGAGAAAAACACAATTTATCATAAGTTTTGATCAACATCAAGTTATTGACTGTGAAAATATTCATGCTAAAATACCATAAACCTTTCAAGAAGATATTAAGAACAAAAAATAAACATGGCACACGCATAAAGATTTACATAGTACACATAGATTTTACCCTAGAAATCCTTAATCAAGAAAACTATCCAAAATTTGAGCTTCATTGTTCTTATATTCTTCACCAAATATGTAGGGACATTAGAATGAATATTGACCTTGTGTTGGCTTGTTGGGGCCTGAACTAGGTTCAGAAGTGTTTTAGCCGAACAAATCTCGAAACTACCGGCCCTTTCGGCAATAGTCTGCGGAGCGCAGATTGAGGTCTCACCCAAGGTAGTATGGGAGGGTGTTGGAACCAGGTTTCCGCACCCTAGGGATGTCTTGATGAAGTCTGGGAAGTTCACAAACTGATCCTGCACGCTCGCACTGCTCCGCCCAGTTGTCTGACCTTCGCGTAGCTCTGTAAAGAGCAAAAAGAGGCGCAGTCCAAATCCTTTAACCTTATTACGTTATTATTATAGATCTTAACTTAATTTTGTGGGCCTAGTATTCTTATTAATATTTCAATATTCATAACCAGTGCGCGTAATCATAAACTGTAAGGAGATGCATAAACATGTAACAAAAGCATAACATACAAATCTATGAACAGATGCACAATAATTCCAAATCAACTTAAATTTTATTAAACTTATGTTCCGTTACAATCCCAACTCCGCCCTGCGTACTCAGCTGCAGGAGTCCATGCACACAGCTGCGAACTCTACTAGGCCTCTGTGCACACAGGTGTAGAGCCTCTTCCTACTCCTACAACCCAAGACTCAGACTTACAGGTTCAGAGCGAATATCACATTCAAAAACCCATGTCACTTGAACTCAAGATTGAACTCTACACTTAGAGCCTCACTCTATTTATACATTCCCATGGTCTGTGGACCATGGGTAGGCTGATCCACTCTATATTAAATTACAATATTTGAGGGTGGACAATCTTTTGACTTGACTCATTACAATTCGTGCTCTGTGCACTACGCAGAGCCTTTACAATACCATTACCCAAAATGGTGGGCTTTAAGCCCCAAAACCATTACGCGGGGGATCCGCTGGCCAACAGGCCCCCAACACAAACATCGTGACTCATATCGAGTCACTTAGATGGTGTGGTGATCTTCACACGAAGTTCATCCAAAAATCTATGTACTTCGCTTACATCCGCAACACATTCTTCCATTTTCCGCTGTACCTGTTGTGCACGTATCTTTGATGCTTCGTTGTCAGGTGCAATTCCTTGCATGAGTACATATATTCCCTGCATATATGCCAACTTTCCCTTGATCTTGGTGGTGACCATGAATGCTTACTTGAGCCAAGGCTAGATGCGTTCTTTAAGCACTGCTTCTTTTTGACGCGTAACATCCACCTGTGCCTTTAGAGCCTGGGCCTCCCTCATCTTGGCCAGCCACTGAGTAAGGGCGACCGTATGCGCGGTCCCTTGGACATTGTCATAAGCCTACTGCAACTCCCATGCTTTTGTTTCTAACCATTGTAGCATTGTGTCTTTCTGTAGTGAAGTGAGTGTGAAGAGGGACTGATCCAACAATCTCGTGCATTCCTGTATGGCGTGCTCTATTCCTTCAACCCTTATTGAATGACGCGGTGCTGCTGCTCTCTGACTTCCGGTGGTGTAGAGGGTTGCGCCTTAAGTTGCATCTTCGTGATCTGCAAGTTCAGCTTCAAATGAACCTTCGCGGCCTCCTCCTGAGTCCTGCAGACTCCTGTTTCCAGTTGGTGATTTTTTTCCATGGTGGGGAGTGCCACCAGCATGACCAACTTTGGAATTCTGCTACAGGCCTCCTCCACTGCCTGTTCTAATCCCTAGTTTTGGGCGACTAGGTTGTCGCATTGCAGGTTGAGTTGGTCTAAATTTTCCTTCTGCTCACTCAAGACTTGGAGAGCACAGCCCTCCCTGGCGCAAAGTTTAGCAGTTATCCCATCCTGCAGCTGGTATAGGGTTTCTTTGGGAAGGGCGGCCAAATTCAACCCCTAGCCCCTCATGTTACCTTCGGCTTCTGCTAAGACGATGCCTTCTGGTAACAACAAACTGTTGATTGTGGGGCGCGCAACATCTGCTCAACTTCAGCTGCACCTTCCGCAAGGTGTGGTGTCATCACTCCTGGGGGTCGCACTTGTAATGCTTGCAACTGCACTCTGAGCGCCCCCAACATAGTTGTCTGCTTTGTCATTAATTATTCAAGAGCATCCTTAGTGACACTACGAACTGGTTTGCCACTGTCAAGAAGGGCTCCCTCAAAGGTCTTCGTTGTCTTTGTCTTCTTCCGTGCGGTTGGCTTCTCCTGGACGCGCGACCTCTTGAGTTGGGTCAATATTGTTGTACGTTCCTCTGCCTCATCCTCTTGTGCTTCAATTTGGGCGATCAGAGCTTGCAAATCTTCCTCCTCCTCTTCGATTTCCATGGTAACAACTTTTCCCTTCTCCGCGATTGATACTTGACTAAATCATGGGTTTTGTGTGATACCCGGACTGGCCCCATTATCTGCTTTTCCTTCTGTGGTCACAGTGTGAGGGGGGACATTGGAACCTCTGGTGCAGCTACCACCTCTCCAGGCTCCTCCTGGGTCACACAGGACTATGGGGTAACTTCCACAAATCTCACTCTGGTTCTTGCAACCGTCATGGTTTGTATGCTGGATTTGTTTGGTCGCGTACTCATGGGTGACAAGGTAGCTTGGTGCTCAATGCTCTATATTGGCTCAAATATTAAACAAGCAAGTGTTGCCTTGAGGCCACCCCAAGGGATTTTATAGTAACGTTTGAATTTGAATTTGACTATTCCCTCCACTTCTGAGTCATTAATACCTTCTTGGTGGAAGATCGTCCCGAATCTAGCTCTTAATTCCTGTCTTAATGGACCACTACCCGCTCCTTTCTGCCTTAAATTGGACCTCTTGTCGTGAACAGTGACATCAATGGTCACCTCCGAGCCTACCCGCGTAGTAGCGCAATCCATTACGTGCGAGTGTGACCCCTGTGACATACTGACCCTGCATGGAACCTCCTTTCCGCGTAGCTCTCCCACAGACTCGTTTATAGTCCTGCACCGTCTTTCAAATGCTTGGAGCGTTGAGACTGTGCTTCCTATAGATAGTCAGGTGGTCGCACCCCTAGTGCGAGGCTTCAATTTTCCTACTAGCTCGCGCCACGGGCGCCCTGCAAATACCCTTGCGTCCATTAGTGCATCGCGTTCCTCTTTGTATGTTACGCTCCTCGGTTTCGTAAGGTGCTGTCGCGACCATGTTAGCAGGGTCACAACTCCTTCTAATGCAGTAGTAGGGTTGGCTAGACTGGGCCCCATCATGCTTAGTTTTTCGTGGCCCGCTTTCGTGACTTCGATGTCTAATTCGCTGATTTCTTCGTCCAATGTCATGCTTTTCTTCCTCAGCCGTGCCCAATCTTCATCGAGTTTGTGAAGTTTCAATCTCCCTTGCCGAATGGCTTCCTGTAATTGCCTAATTCTTTTACTGAGGTCCTCACGTCCTGCCCCAACTGCGGGAGAAGTGGTCTGGGGATTATTTTCTACTCTCCTATTTTTATCTCTTCTTGGCAGTGTTGGGGTCCTTCCTGCGCTCCAGTTTTTTCTTATGGTCCTATAGGCCCATCGAACCGTTGGTACGCGAAGGTCCCAGTCAGTTTGTCTCACCTGGCGAACTTTGTTCATGACTCTGCATAGCTTTGTGAAGGCTTCGACGTGGAATGTTTGTCACTTTTCCTACTGCTACATCGAGTTCTGGTTTTCGATCCTTAGTCTAGGATGTGCTTGCACAGCACATGACTGCACCCATAGACACAGTTGGGTGCGCAGACTGCTTCATCCTAACTGCCCGGCTCATGTTCTTCGCTGGGGACTTCCAAATCGTAAGTGCATCCATTTTCTATGTTCGCACAAGTTGCCAATATTCTTCTGGTGTGTCTTCCACCATCATGCGGGTGTCGTGTGCAACGCCCATTCCATCGCACCGTACCGATGTTGTTCCGGTACTGCAGTTTAAAATTTGTCCAAGAATTCATCCACTCCTGTTACCCCATCATATGTTAGCAGTTCCCTTACTTCGGTCGTCACACACCGCAATGATCTAATCATCATGTTATAATTCAACGTTGTCACTTTGTGCAACTGATTCTGCTAGTGTTCTATCTCTTCATTTAAATCTGAAGTACAAGAAATTTCACACGTCCATGAGATTCTTCCATCTGTTGTTGGGTTCACCCGATCTAGATCTTGCACCGTTATTTGGTAAATGCAATCCAGCTCATCGTCGTTGTCATCGTTGCGCACAGGTTCGGTGTAGCGCACACCTTCGGCCGGATCTAGTGGAACTACTACGCAAAGGGACTTTTTCTTGAATATCATCTTCCGCTTCTTTAGGTTGATGACTCCATTCATATTAGTGGCCCAATCGATTCCTAGCAACGCGGGGTAAGGGTTGTTGTCACCAACAATCTCTATCACCTCAAAGTCTGTTTGCGTGCTCGTGCCTTGAATATCAACTGTTACCCCTTGCAACCTCCCCATGGGTAAAATCTTCTGTTGGTTCACCATTTGTAATTGAATAGGGGACCACTGTAACGTAGGATTGCCCATATGCTCCCATGTCTATTTTGGTAACACATTGGCATTGGACCCTAGGTCTAGGATTACCTGGTCCATTTCATATTCGCCAATCTATGCCTTCAATCTCATTTCCCTCCTGGTGCACAATGCATGCTTTCCCAATTTTCGGACTACGCGCGGTTCCCCTGATCCCCTGCACCTGGTGATCAACTCTTGTAGTCCCTTAAATGCCTTATTATTGCGCAACAATTTCATGCATGTCTCTAAAAAGGTAGTAAGCATAGAAGGTTACATCCATGTCTTTGGTTGATCCTTACTACCTAAAGTAGAGGCCTCTGTGAAGCTCTTCTTAGCTTCCATAAACATCTCCTTGGCACATTCCAAGTCAAACTTAGGTTCCTTTATAGGATCCTTGCGAACCCATCTATCCTCCTTGGGCTGCTTCCCCTTATCTTCCCCCGTGATTGCACCACTTCTGAGCATCATGCTCACGTTGGGGTCTTCTTCGCACGGTTCGGGCCGCATCATTTGAATATTTTGCATAGGAGTAGGCTGAAGTACCCCTTTCTCGTGCATCTGTGCGATCAACGTGGGACATTCTACTACTTCATGATCAAACTGAGAACAATACGAATAAGATAGTCTCGTCGGGTTGGTACAATCGCGAGCGTAGTGCCTTGGTCCTTCGCAATTGTAATAGATTAGTTGTCCTCGACCCCTTCCTGGCCCCATTCCTTCTCGTCCTCGACCCCGGCTCGGAAATCCAATGAGCACCATCCCTGTGGTTGGTTCGAGGCCTCGCGTTTCTATCTACATTCTATATGCCGGGGTCTTCTCTATCATTAATTCGTAGCTGTGACAAGTACATTCGTCGTGGCCCACCGATCTACAAAAGTTGCAAAATAGCTGCTGCGGGGTCTGTGTATACTTTTGCAACAAATGACAGTTGTCTGTTGTGTGCTTTCCTCCCACCTGACAAATCGCGCACCAGAGCATGGGCACCGCACTTGGCCCTGCCTGTGCCTCTGGCCTCAACGACATTGTCCCCCCTCCTGCCAAGTAGTTCGCGAATACCGAACATTGATCCTTATCATGGCCCTGGCCTTTGCATTTTATACACCACACTTCCTCGCATGCCTCTAGCCGCGGTGCCTTATCTTGCTTGAAGCTCTGCATTTCCAGGCACAGATTCTGTAGTTGCGTGTGAATATGTTGAACTCCTAACCCTGGATCTTGTATCGACGTTTCACGCAACCTCATTGCCATTTCCAATTCTTTGGCCTGGGTTGAAAGCTTCTGTTGCGACAGCGCCATCCTCAGGTGGGGTGTCAAAGACGCCACAAACCATGCGCAGTGCTGCACATCCGTCAACGTCATATTAGCCTCGTGAATCATACTCTTCAGCCTCTGATCTAGATCCCATGGAGTCTCACCTGGAAGCATCGTGATCTCCTTAAATCCGATGATTGACTGCGTCTTTGATTTCGGCCGACTAAATTCTCTGTTCATCGCATTCTGAATCTCCGCTATTCTTGCATTTGGGTGATCATTTGAGTGTTTGATATACCACATCAACGCGCGATCCTGCAGTGCACTCACCAATGTAGCCTTCTTACTGTTATCATCTGTAACCCCTTGTGCATCCCACACTGCTCTTACCATGAACCAGAACTGATCCGGGTCCTCATTTCCTACTCCTCTGAATACGGGTAGCTTAATCGCGCTTTCCATGCTGAACCATGGGGGTGGTGGAGGTGGGGTGGGTGATGATGGGGGTGAAGAAGGTGAAGCGGGTGATGGCGTGAGTGGAGGTGATAAATGTGGAATGCACTATCTTATTAAATGGACTGCACTCCTAGGAGAAACCCAAGCTCGCTCTTCCTCATTCACTCACAGAGGTGAATTTAAAGGATTGTTTCCTAACCCTTCGATACCTTTGTAGACCTTTTCTGCTCCACGTCGTTCTAATCATTAATGTATTCGCATCACTCGTTTTTCACATAACAACATCTTGATCCAGGTATTCAAAGATTTGATGTACTTACCTCACGGTCCCTTGAGAAAACGTCTCTCTGCTTCATTGTAGCTTACAGTCGTGTCTATCACAAATTCAGTGATAAACCCTCCTGTTACCCAATCAAGCCAATGGTCTACGGACCACGCGATCTTACCTTTTGATGCCTCTAGCCTACGCACTAACTCTGGAGTCCACACTATCGGTTGATCGAGCTTATACCTTCCCTCGCTATTGGCTAACCTCGCGATCCAATCATACAAATCTTAAATGCGAAGAGATCTCGTGGATTTCCGTATATACATAGTGATCCAGCCACCTCTTCTCGAATATTTGTGGAGTTCTATTTTCCTGTGTCACAAACTCGTGAAGCTTCTGATGTAATCAATCTTCAATTTCCTTCTTCGTAGGATTCCAGTGTTCTGAGATCATATATCCCTTAGGCAGATCCTAGTCTCGGCAATGGAATCATTTGTTGGCTTGTTGGGGCCTGACCCATGTTAAGAAGTGTTTTTGATGAACAAATCTCAAAACTACCAGCCCTTTTAGCAACAATCTGCAAAGCACGGACTAAGGTCTCACCCGAGGTAGTATGGGAGGGTGGTTGAACTAGGTTTCCACACCTTAGGGATGTCTTGATGAAGTCTAGGAAGTTCGTGAACCGATCCTGCGCGCTCGCATTGCTCTGTGCAACTGTCTGACCTTCGCGTAGCTCTATAAAGAGTGCGAAGAGGCACGATCCAAATCCTTTAACCTTACTGTGTTATTATTATAGAACTTAACTTAATTTTGTGGGCCCAGTATTCTAATATTTCAATATTCATAACTAGTGTCGATAATCATAAACTATGAGGAGATGCATAAACATATAACAGAAGCATAAACATACAAATCTACGAACGGATGCACTATAATTCCGAATCAACTTAGCTTTTATTAAACTTATGTTCCGTTACAATCCCAACTCCGCCCTGCGCACTCAGCTGCAGGGGTCTGTGCACACAGCTACGGACTCTACCAGACCTCTGTGCACACAGCTGCAGAGCCTCTTCCTACTCCTACAACCCAAGACTCGAACTTACAGATTCAGAGTGAATATCGCATTCAAAAACCCATATCACTTGAACTCAAGACTGAACTCTACACTTAGAGCCTCACTCTATTTATACATTCCCATGGTCCACAGACCATAGGTAGGCCGACCCACTCTATATTAAATTACAATATTTGAGGGCAGACAACCCTTTGAATTGACTCATTACAATTCACGCTCCGCGCACTATGCGAAGCCTTTACAATACCATTACCCAAAATTGTGGTCTTTAAGCCCCAAAACCGTTACGTGGGGGATCTGTTGCCCAACACCTTGGTCCATGCCAAATACCAATGAATTGATACATCACCCAATCTCTACCAATGATGAATATTTCATTATATTTCGTCAACCTTATATCATGCTCTATTTATATACATAGAAAACTTTAATTCATAGCTCGTGAATCAGTTCTATAAGGTTGAATCCTATTTGCATAGATCCAAGGAATCTTGGGATTCCTAATTGGTTTTAACATAATTCAACTATAGTCAATCAAATAGGCCAACAATATTAGTCGATTATGCACAAACCCATTATAATTACTATTGAATATTCTAGTCAACTATTAAAATATGTTGACTTCTAGCCACACATCAACTTTGACTATGATTGTTTTCCTCAACTCGACCATCAACTTTTTCGCTACTTAACTATCAAGTAGTTCTCAACCTGGCCATTAACCATCGACTTTTCTTGACCATTTAGTTGATTCTTCACCTAGTCAAATCTTATTGACTAGACTGTTGAGGCTTATCCCTAGTTGATCCACCCAATTATCCAATA
Source organism: Pinus taeda (assembly GCA_000404065.3). NCBI lineage: Eukaryota > Viridiplantae > Streptophyta > Pinopsida > Pinales > Pinaceae > Pinus > Pinus taeda. The sequence goes on along the minus strand of APFE031535006.1, from coordinate 67,575 downwards.
TACTGACTAAAATTTAGTTGACTTGGTTACCTTTGTAAAGAATATAACACCTCAACATCACATTTGTTTTCTTCATAGAAACAAACCATATTGTGCTTTAGTGAACTAGGGTACCAATGCCCACCACTTCTACACCATGCTAACTTTACAACACTTACCAACTTTGTAAGAAAGTATACAACATTATTCACCTTGTGTACCTTTACAAATGATCTATAAATTGTCTTGGATATTCCACTAAACAATGTGTCACAACATATATGATAAAACTATATTTAAAAAATAAAAAAAACTACACTATTAAGGTTTATTTCTCTTCGAATTTATGGATTTGTAAATTACTATTACTTGTGCATGCATGAGAATTAGATTTTATATAGAAAATAGAGAACAATGAAATAAAAACTCACAAACACATTTAACACAATATATAGCTTGGGAAATCCTTTTGGGAGAAAACCCAATTGGAAGGTTGATCCAGGTGGATATTGGTGGCCACCTGCTAATTCCACTTGGATCCCCACCATTGTTTCTTTCAACTTTTCAATTTCCTTAATTGTAGCACAGTTTACTATTTTTAGCAATTTTTCGGGTCTTGAACTTCTAGAGCCGTTTTGAGTCCCTAAACGACGTTTTTTGGGAAAAATGGAAGCAACATGTGTCCATGGACTGATGTTGCTCTTCACAAAGTTGTAGTTCCTGGATAGATATTTCTAGCGAGATACTGTAAATGTCAAATGAAGATCGTATGCCAAAGTTACGATCCCAGGAAGTTGATGTACCAATTTACCCAAACGGGGCCCACAGTTTGGCGTTTCATCTTCTAGGGTTAGATTTTTGGATGTTTAGGGTTTTCCATTGTTTCTCAACAACAAATAGGCCTTCGAGCCTCATTGTAACACAGTTTAGAGGCATGTAGCCATCACATCTCTTCTCAGAGATAAACTACCATCGCCCTAGCTGATTTATTTCCACTGTTGTTTGTAAGCATATATAAGTATTTTACTTTAATGAAATTAAGTATTATTTCCACTGCATCTCTGTGTTTATGGTTATCTTTGTAATTTGTTGCATTCCTGTTTAAATCTAGATTAGTGGTATCAGAGTTGTCTGCTTTTTCTCTGTTTTTCTTTGCATGTCCCCAACAAGGTCGGGATGTGAGGAGTTAGGGCTTGAATTGGTCGAACCTTTGCAAGACCAGCCTCACAAATCTCGACGATCTCCCATGGCAGATGAAAAGACAGATGAGGGGGTAGGAGATCCTATTAAAATCTTGCTCGAATAAGCCCTCGAGCGACAAAGGAATGCGATGATGGACAACTTTGCCCAGATCCTTCATCAGCTACCCAGGTGCGACACATCGGCTTCCAACAGTTACTCTGGAAATGCCATACCATTTAAGGTACAAGTTAATTTTGAAATCCCCATATTCAAGGGTTAGATAGATGCAGATGCCATTGATAAATGGTTAAATCTACTAGAGGGTTATTTTTCTGTTCATGATTTTTCCAGTCAGGAAAAGATTATTTTCGCTCTTCTCAAAGTAGCCCCCCACGTCAAGGACTGGTGGGAAACTTATTGCGAGCATAAGGATGAAAGTACAGACTCACTATTTTTAGCCGCACCCACTTGGGATTCATTCCGAGATGCCATCAAGGAGCAGTACTACCCTGTCGGAAGCTATGAAGATCAACACATAAAGTGGACCACACAGCGGTAGGGAAGGGAACAAGACGTGTCGGAGTTTACCAATATTTTCCATACCCTTTGCACAAAGTTGGGTATCAAGGATTTAGAGCAACATTTGGTACTCAATATCGTGGCTTCCTGCACAAATACATCCAGGAAGAAATAGAATTCCTGAACATCCCCTTACTCGGCACGACATATCGATATGCCGTCAAGGTCGAGAAAAAGTTTAAATAGAAGAAGTGAGACTTTGGATCTGCGAATCTAAAGCAAGGGAAAGGTGCCCCCAGCCTGTAGAACAAAGGACAAAGCCAAGGTGGGGTGGCCCAAGACAACCCGCCAAAGCTGCAAGAAAAGAACAGTGCCATGAAGCCAAAAAAGGACACTGGAAAGTGGTGTGAATTCCATAAGAGCTCCACTCACAACACAAGTGAGTGTCGGGCCAAGCAGTCATTGGTGGCCGAGCTAAAGGTTTCAGAATCATATGCATGTTCTGACTCTGAGTCAGAACCTGACAAGGGGAATGACAAAGGGAAGCAGATTATCGATGTGGAGCCCAACGCCACCGTTGCCACCACGAAGATCTAGAAGGAGGAACCTGAAGATCCAGAGGAGGAGGAGTGTCTCTTCCACTCCCAGATGTGGGTAAAGGGCTCCCTGCTACAGTTCATTGTTGACAACGAGAGCCAAAAGAACCTCATTTCGGAAGAGGTCATGAAGTGGTTAGGCTTACTGACCACAACACATCCACAAACGTACACCATCGGGTGGCTTCACGATGGACGGGATCTTCGCGTGAGCCAACAGTGTCACCTTCCATACAACATCAAGCCCTTCACGGATGAAGTATTGTGTGACATTGCTCCCCTTGAAGTTTGCGATGTATTATTAGGACAACCATACTTGTGGAAGTGATATGCTGTGTATGAATCAAGGCCCCGTGTTGTTATTGTTACTTTGGGAAATAAGTTGTACAAGATACCAGAGGTAGCATCGCCTACCGCCATCTCTTTGATTACTGGAAAACAATGTAGTAAGCTCATTTCCAAAACTAGGATTTTTGTTTTCCTGATGACACTTAAGGAAAGAAGAAGACAGTGGCCACGACCTCCAGACAGGGCCCCTCCACACAACAACTACAGATGGACAAGGTCGTGGAGGAGTACGAGGACATCTTCACCTCCCCCGCAGGGTTCCTTTGCACTATTAGGTTAAGAACTCCATTGATCTGACCCTAGGTGTGCTGCTACCTAATGGACCAATCTATCAGTGCTCCATTCTAGAGAATGATGAAATCAAGAGGCAGATTCAGGAGCTGTTGCAGAAAGTTCACATCCATCCAAGTTCACCACTTTGTGGGAGCTAGATCATGGTGGTACAAAAGAAGGATGGGACTTGGAGACTTTTTATTGACTATCGGGCACTGAACAAGATCACTGTCCATAATAGGTACCCGATCCCATGGATTGATGACCTCTTGGACCAACTGAAGGGGGAAAAATATTTCAGCAAGTCAGGATATCACCAAGTGCCAATCAAACCCTCTGATGTGTGGAAGACTGTAGAAATTCCCACTTGTAGATCACCTGATAATGCAATATACTAAAGCAAAATACTTGATCTACTTCTACAAAAAATTATGCAGAAGCTTAATTGAATTGAGCAACATCAATAAGAACACATATAACTCATATGGAGAAATCAATCACACATAACACAGAAGAAATATCTAGGGGAAAGCACCAGCCTAAAACCCCAACTCTGTATTATCATACAAGTGGAAAATAGTCACAGAATTACACAAAGCCTTAGCCTGGAAGCCAACCAGCTCTCAGTATAATTCCTTTGCTACTCATAGACAGTCAGAGGCTTCTCACAAACTTTCTCCTCTGCCCTCCAAGCCTCCTATTTCCTTGTGTAGTTTCTTCTCGGTCCTCAAGCTGCCACTTATGTGTAATAAACCCTGACACACTGCTCCGACCTCTGAAATAACTACACAAACCTGAAGGAGATAAATCTTTCTCATGGATGAGCTTCCTTTATAGGAAAAATATTCATCCAACTGATAGTACATTGTCCCTTCTCTGATCTCAACTGGGTCTCTGTTTGAACTAACATGCATGAGTTATTCATGAGAGAATATTCAGTTATCTGAAGAACAATAGTTATATGCTAGCATGCATTAACTAACCGAACTTACTTAATTTAAACAAACTATTTAAATCAAATATAACTGGACTTGACTCAGTTAAATGAGCCAACTAATTACTACTCAAATGAGAACTCATCTTTATCTCTTTAACTGATGGATAAATCCCTCAATTAATAGAGAAACTATTGCATGTCCTCACATAGACTTCATGTTTGATTTTGCACAACTAATTGACTCATGGAGAATTAATTAATTTATTTTCAAACAACTGTTAAGTTCAAATTCGAATTTTACTTCCTATTTCTAGTCCAGGTACTGACTAAAATAGGAATCCATACTGAACTGCTAAAAATAGAATGCTATTTTTAGCACTTCCATTTTTTATTCCCTGTTGCCCAAACCAACACTAGTACTCAAACTGCTATTTATAGCAGTATTTTTGGCATTTCTTGTTGCCATTTTCAACACCCCCTCTCAACAAGAAAGGCTTCAACTCAAACCCGATCCTGTACCTTTGGAATGTTCTAGAAACCTCTCTGTTGGGATAGAAACATACTCTGATGCTGAAGCTCCATCTATTGTTGACAAGTGCTCCCTCTCTAACATCTGAGCTGCTGCAACACTCTATGCATCTCGCACCATTGCACACCTCTCTGTGCCATCCTGCACTAGTGCAACACTCCTATGCTTCTCGCAGTGCTATGGCTTGCTAGCTCATACATAGTCCTGAGACTCTTGCACCGTAGCTCTCTCTACCGCTCCATCCGCATATGTCTCTACCCAATCAGTCAATCCTACTACTCCTCGTCAGGGCTCCTGTAGCAAATTTGAATCAAAGAGGTTGGGTACCTCAAGGATCCTACCCCTATTTCAGCCTCCATGGGACGATCACTCCACATCGCCCCACCTCCTACCTGGAGGTATGGCTGCATGTGATCCCTCTACCCACCTGGCTCAAAATTTCCCCCTACTATAAGTCTCTTCATGAGTAGATGTCTCTACTTGATCTCCTCTTAGCTTCTCTAGTTGTGGCTGCTCCACAACCTCCTCAAGCTACTTCACTAATCGTGGCTCCTCCACAATTGTCTGAGACTTCTTATGGTGCTGCATGTTGAGCGATAATTTACTCTCCTTCTCAACCACCAAGTATCTAACCTTTGCATTGCTTCTCAAGGCTTTTCATGCATCTTGTACCTTAAGTGCATAGAAGTTCTTAGCTAGCACACCAATCTATTTCATCTTTCCCTCCGTCACGAAATTTTCTGAAAAAAGTGCTGATTTTAAATCAGCGATATCTCCCTCATCTGAACTTCGATTCAGCTGATTTTTTTTTTTTTTGAATTTGGGTATTTTTCTGCAAGGAATCCAAATCTGCTATTTATTTTTGAAAATTTTGTACAGAAAATTTCAGATCTTCTTGCAAACTATCGGCCCAAAACTCAAAACTTTGAAATCTCCTCTTGTATATTGTTCTCTGCTTTGATCACCTTTGCTCTGATACCATGTAGAAATTTTTATAGAAAATCTCCCTTTGATACCATGTAGAATTTTTCTACAAATTAGTTAGCTCCGATACCATGTAGAAATTTTTATAGAAAATCTCCCTCTGATACCATGTAGAATTTTTCTACAAATTAGCTAGCTTCGATACCATGTAGAAATTCCCACCTGTAGATCACCTGATAATGCAATATACTAAAGAAAAATACTTGATCTACTTCTACAAACAATTATGCGGAAGTTTAATCGAATTGAGCAGCATCAATAAGAACACATATAACTGATATGGAGAAATCAATCACACATAACACAAAAGAAATATTCGGGGGAAAGCACCAGCCTAAAACCCCAACTCTATATTATCATACAAGTGGAAAATAGTCACAAAATTACACAAAGCCTTAGCCTGGAAGCCGTCCAGCTCTCAGTATAATCTCTCTACTACTCATAGACAGCCAAAGGCTTCTCACAAGTCTTCTCCTCAGCGCTCCAAGCCTCCTATTTCCTTGTGCAGTTTCTCCTCAGTCCTCAACCTGCCACCTATGTGTAATAATCCCTCACACACTGCTCTGACCTCTGAAATAAATGTACAAACTGCAAGGAGATAAATCCTTCTCATGGATGAGCTTCCTTTATAGGAAAAATATTCATCCAACTAATAGTACACTGTCCCTTCTCTGATCTCAACTGGGTCTCTGTCTGAACTGATATGCATGAGTTATTCATGAGATAATATTCAGTTATCTGAAGAACAACAGTTATATGCTAGCATGCATTAACTAACCGAACTTACTTAATTTAAAAAAACTGTTTAAATCAAATATAACTGGACTTGACTCAGTTAACTGAGCCAACTAATTACTACTCAAATTAGAACTCATCCTTATCTCTTTAACTGATGGATAAATCCCTCAATTAATAGAGAAACTGTTGCATGTCCTCACATAGAATTAATGTTTGATTTTTCACAACTAATTAACTCATGGAAAATTAATTAATTTATTTTCAAATAGTTGTTAAGTTCAAGTTCGAATTTTACTTCCTATTTCTAGTCCAGGGACTGACTAAAATAGGAATCCATACTGAACTGCTAAAAATAGAATGCTATTTTTGGCACTTCCATTTTCCATTCCCTGTTGCCCAATCCAGCACTGGTACTCAAACTGCTATTTATAGCAGTTCCATTTTTAACACTTCTATTTTTAGCATTTTTGTTGCCATTTTCAACAAAGACTGCCTTCAAAGACAAGGAGCACCTTTTCAAATGGTTGGTTATGCCTTTTGGATTGATGAATGCTCCTACAACCTTCACGAGGCTAATGGATGACATCTTGCAACCATTCACCAACTCATTTGTAGTGGTATACTTGGATGACATCCTGATCTTCAACCAGAGTTGGGAAGAGCACCTCCACCACATCCGACAGGTTCTCTAAACACTGCGGAAACACAAGTTATGTGCCAATTTGGAGAAATGCTTTTGGCATGACCCATGTTCACTATCTAGGATACAATATTGATGAAGAAGGGGTCCATGTGGATCCATCCAAGATCCAAGTCATTCGAGATTGGCCATCTCCAACCACTCTTATAGAGCTCCATAGCTTTCTAGGTCTTGCAAACTTCTACCATAGGCTCATGTTGGGATTTTCTCATATCACTTGGCCCTTGAGTCAAGTCACTAAGGGAGGAGCGAAAGCAAAATTCTTTTGGTCTGAATCTCAACAGAAGGCATTCATGGAGTTGAAAGATCGCCTTTGCATAGCACCAGTTCTCGCATTACCAGACTTGCAACAATCGTTTGAGGTCAAGACAGATGCCTCTGACTATGTTATTGGGGTAGCCCTTACTCAACATGGGCATCCAGTGGCGTATCATAGTGTGACACTTTCAGACACAGTCCGGAAGTATCCCACTTATGACAAAGAGACGTATTCCATTGTGCAGGCATACCGACAATGGACGCATTACATTTTGGGGAAGGAAACAGTCATCCACACAGACCACCGACCCCTGCAGTTCATACAGACCCAAGGGAAATTTTAGAATGATCGCCATCAGAAGTGGTCTACATACCTGCAACAGTTCCATTTGAATATCAAGTATAAGAAAGGTAGCACCAATAATGTTGCATATTGCCTTAGTCGACTACCGATCATGGCGTTAACCATTGTGCTCAACTCTTGTGGGAACGACACTTTTAATTGGCCACTTCTCTACAAAAGTGACCTAGAATTCGGCCACACATACCAGACACTCTTGGAGGGTCAACATGTTCCAGATTTTCACCTCCAGGATGCCCTGTTATGCTACCTAGGTCACCTTTGTGTTCCTTCAAGCCAACATGCCAAGATGATTTGGGAAGCACACTATAATCAGGCTACTGGTCATTTCGAGGTCGAGAAAACGGTGGCAGTATTGCAGAAGTATTTATGTTGGCCAAATCTTCGACATGATGTCAGGAAGTACATCAGATCATGCACTGCTTACGTCGTTGCCAAACTGACCATCAAGAAGCAAGGCCTCTATACCTCACTACCTATCCATAGTCGACCTTGGGAATTGATCTCCATGGATTACATGTCAGGCCTCCCTTCCACTAAGCATGGAAATGACTGTGTTTTTGTGGTGGTCGACAGGTTCTCGAAGATGGCCATTATGGATGCCTGTAAGAAGAATATCACAGCAGAAGCCACTACTAAACTCTTCTTTGAATGAGTGTGGGTACACTTTGGGATCCCACAGTCTATCATATCAAATTGAGATAGTAGGTTCCTCAATACATTTTGGTCCAGTCTCTTGTTGATGCTCGACACCAAACTCACTAAGTCAACAACCTTCCATCCTAAAACTGATGGTCAGACAGAGGTTGTCAACAGGATGGTCATACACATTCTACGCATGTACAACTCAAAGCATCCACGCACATGGGATGAGAGCCTCCCCTATGTTCAGTACAGCTACAACTGGGCTCTCCACAGCTCGACTGGGGACAACCCTTTTCAGGTGGGCTTGGGATTCCAGCCACTATGTCCCATTGATGTGGCCATGCCATTTGTAGCTACTCACGCAGATTTGGATCATGTCTAGTCCGAAACAGATAAAGAAAATAGCTTCATTGAGCACATCCAACATATTGAGAAATTAAATGCCAAGTACAAGCAGCGACATGATCAACATCGGGTGCCACACAAGTTTTAGGTGGGCGACAAAGTCTGGTTGGATTTGCAAAAGGAACGCCGTACCAGAGCCTATCGGAAACTCAAACCACTCCGATATGGTCCTTACACCATTACTAAGGCTGTGGGAGACAATGCATTTGAGCTCAACATTCCCCCATTCCTTGGCCTGTACCCAATGTTCAATGTGGATCCATCCAAGATCCAAGTCATTCGAGATTGGCCATCTCCAACCACTCTTATAGAGCTCCATAGCTTTCTAGGTCTTGCAAACTTCTACCATAGGCTCATGTTGGGATTTTCTCATATCACTTGGCCCTTGAGTCAAGTCACTAAGGGAGGAGCGAAAGCAAAATTCTTTTGGTCTGATCTCAACAGAAGGCATTCATGGAGTTGAAAGATCGCCTTTGCATAGCACCAGTTCTCGCATTACCAGACTTGCAACAATCGTTTGAGGTCAAGACAGATGCCTCTGACTATGTTATTGGGGTAGCCCTTACTCAACATGGGCATCCAGTGGCGTATCATAGTGTGACACTTTCAGACACAGTCCGGAAGTATCCCACTTATGACAAAGAGACGTATTCCATTGTGCAGGCATACCGACAATGGACGCATTACATTTTGGGGAAGGAAACAGTCATCCACACAGACCACCGACCCCTGCAGTTCATACAGACCCAAGGGAAATTTTAGAATGATCGCCATCAGAAGTGGTCTACATACCTGCAACAGTTCCATTTGAATATCAAGTATAAAAAGGTAGCACCAATAATGTTGCATATTGCCTTAGTCGACTGCCGATCATGGCGTTAACCATTGTGCTCAACTCTTGTGGGCACGAGACTTTTGATTGGCCACTTCTCTACAAAAGTGACCTAGAATTCGGCCACACATACCAGACACTCTTGGAGGTTCGGCATGTTGCAGATTTTCACCTCCAGGATGGCCTGTTATGCTACCTCGGTCACCTTTGTGTTCCTTCAAGCCAACATGCCAAGATGATTTGGGAAGCACACTATAATCAGGCTACTGGTCATTTCGAGGTCGAGAAAACGGTGGCAGTATTGCAGAAGTATTTATGTTGGCCAAATCTTCGACATGATGTCAGGAAGTACATCAGATCATGCACTGCTTACGTCGTTGCCAAACTGACCATCAAGAAGCAAGGCCTCTATACCTCACTACCTATCCATAGTCGACCTTGGGAATTGATCTCCATGGATTACATGTCAGGCCTCCCTTCCACTAAGCATGGAAATGACTGTGTTTTTGTGGTGGTCGACAGGTTCTCGAAGATGGCCATTATGGATGCCTGTAAGAAGAATATCACAGCAGAAGCCACTACTAAACTCTTCTTTGAATGAGTGTGGGTACACTTTGGGATCCCACAGTCTATCATATCAAATTGAGATAGTAGGTTCCTCAATACATTTTGGTCCAGTCTCTTGTTGATGCTCGACACCAAACTCACTAAGTCAACAACCTTCCATCCTAAAACTGATGGTCAGACAGAGGTTGTCAACAGGATGGTCATACACATTCTACGCATGTACAACTCAAAGCATCCACGCACATGGGATGAGAGCCTCCCCTATGTTCAGTACAGCTACAACTGGGCTCTCCACAGCTCGACTGGGGACAACCCTTTTCAGGTGGGCTTGGGATTCCAGCCACTATGTCCCATTGATGTGGCCATGCCATTTGTAGCTACTCACGCAGATTTGGATCATGTCTAGTCCGAAACAGATAAAGAAAATAGCTTCATTGAGCACATCCAACATATTGAGAAATTAAATGCCAAGTACAAGCAGCGACATGATCAACATCGGGTGCCACACAAGTTTTAGGTGGGCGACAAAGTCTGGTTGGATTTGCAAAAGGAACGCCGTACCAGAGCCTATCGGAAACTCAAACCACTCCGATATGGTCCTTACACCATTACTAAGGCTGTGGGAGACAATGCATTTGAGCTCAACATTCCCCCATTCCTTGGCCTGTACCCAATGTTCAATGTGGACTGCCTTCGACCATACTTTCCACCATTACTAGACACATCTGACATTGCAGAAAATCTCACACCCATAGACTTAAATCCAGATTGCATGGAACACGCCGCAACTGATCGGATCATGGACACACAGATCATGCACACTCGCTAGTAGAATATCCAATTATATCGAGTTGTCAAAGCAGGCCAACTCCTTCACCAGGGAAAGTGGCTCACCAGGGACCAAGTTTAGTAGAAGCTTCCTCATCTCATGGAGGAACTCAGCGCAATGGGGACCATTGCTTCCTAAGGGGGGAGGAATGATCCGAGTGGATATTGGTGGCAACCTACCAATTCCACTTGGACCCCCACCATTGTTTCTTTCAGCTTTTCAGTTTCCTTAATTGTAGCACAATTTACTATTTTTAGCAGTTTTTTGGGTCTTGAACTTTCAGAGTCGTTTTGAGGCCCTAAAAGATGTTTTCTGGGAAAACTGGGAGCAACATGGGTCCGTGGACCAATGTTTCCCTTCCCAAAGTTGTAGTTCTTGGATATATCTTTATAACGTGATATTGTGCGCATCATACAAAGATCGTATGCCAAAGTTACGACCTCGGGAAGTTGATGTACCAATTTACCCAAACGGGGCCCATAGTTTGGCGTTTCATCTTCTAGGGTTAGGTTTTTGGATGTTTAGGGTTTTGCATTATTTCTCAACAATAAATATGCCTTCAAGCCTCATTGTAACATAGTTCAGAGGCATGTAGCCACCCATCTCTTCTCAGAGATAAGCTGCCATCGCCCTAGCTGGTTTATTTCCATTGCTATTTGTAAAAATATTTCAGTATTTTACATTAATGAAATGAAGTATTATTTCCACAACATCTTTGTGTTTATGGTTATCTTTGTAGGTTGTTGCGTTCCTGTTTAAATATGGAACAGTGGTATCAGAGTGGTCTGCTTTTTATCTGTTTTTCTTTGCACGTCCCCAACGAGGGTGGGATATAAGGGGTCAGTGCTAGAACTGGTCGAACCTTTGCAAGACCATCCTTGCAAATCTCGACGGCCTCCCATGGAGGATGAAAAGAAAGATGAGGGGGTAGGAGATCCTATCAAAATCTTGCTTGAAGAAGCCCTCGAGCGACAAAGGAATGCGATGATGGATTGCTTTGCCAAGATCCTTCAACAGCTACCCAGGGGTGATGCATCGGCTTCCAACAGCTACTCTGGAAACACTACACTGTTTAAGGTACAAGTTAATTTTGAAATCTCCATATTCGAGGGTCAGATAGACGCAGATGCTGTTGATAAATGGTTAAATCTGCTATAGGGTTATTTTTCTGTTCATGATTTTTCTAGTCAGGAAAAGATTATTTTCGCTCTTCTCAAAGTAGCCCCCGACGTCAAGGACTGGTGGGAAACCTATTGTGAGCATAAGGATAAAAGTACAGGCTCACTATTTTCAACCGCAACCACTTGGGATTCATTCTGAGATGCCATCAAGGAGCAATACTACCCTGTCATAAGCTATGAGGATCAATACATAAAGTGGACCACGTTGCGGCAGGGAAGGGAACAAGACGTGCCAGAGTTTACCAATATTTTCCATACCCTTTGCACAAAGTTGGGTATCAAGGATTCAGAGCAGCATTTGGTACTCAAGTGCCGTGGCTACCTGCACAAATACATCTAGGAAGAAATAGAATTCCTGAACATTCCCTCGTTTGGCACGACATACCGATATGCCGTCAAGGTCGAGCAAAAGTTTAAACAGAAGAAGCGAGACTTTGGATCTGTGTATCCGAAGCAAGGGAAAGGTGCCCCCAAACCGTAGAACAAAGGAAAAAGCCAAGGAGGGGTGGCCCAAGACAACTTGCCAAAGCTACAAGCAAAGAACAACACCGTGAAGCTGAAAAAGGACACTGGAAAGTGGTGTGAGTTCCATAAGAGCTGCACTCACAACACAAGTGAGTGTCAGGCCAAGCAATCACTTTTGGCATGACCCAGGTTCAGTATCTGGGATACATTATTGATGAATAGAGGGTGCATGTGGATCCATCCTAGATCCAAGTCATTTGAGATTTGCCATCTCCAACCACTCTGATAGAGCTCTGCAACTTTCTAGGTCTTGCCAACTTCTACCATAGGTTCGAGTTGGGATTTTCTCATATCACTTGGCCCTTGAGTTAAGTCACCAAGGGAGGAGAAAAAGCAAAATTCTTTTGGTCTAAATCTCAACAGAAGGCATTCACGGAGTTGAAAGACCACCTCTGCACGACACCAGTTCTCGCATTACCAGACTTGCAACAACCATTTGAGGTCGAGACAGTTGCCTCTAACTATGCTATTGGGGCAGTCCTTACTCAACATAGGCATCCAGTGTTGTATCATAGTGAGACACTTTCAGACACAGTCTGAAAGTATCCCACTTATGACAAAGAGATGTATTCCATTGTGCAAGCTTGCTGACAATGGAAGCATCACATTTTGGGGAATAAAACGGGCATCCACATAGACCAGTAACCCCTGCAGTTCATACAAACCCAAGGGAAATTGCAGAATGATCGCCATCAGAAGTGGTCCAAATACTTGCAACAGTTCCATTTGAATATCAAGTATAAGAAAGGTAGCACCAATAATGTTGTAGATTGCCTCAGTCGACCACCGATCATGGCATTAACCATTGTGCTCAACTCTTGTGGGCACAAGACTTCTGATTGGCCACTTCTCTACAAAAGTGACCCAGAACTTGGCCACACATACCATACACTCTTGGAGGGCTAGCATGTTCCATATTTTCACCTCCAGGATGCCCTATTATGCCACCTGGATCAGCTTTGTGTTCCTTCAAGCGAGCGTGCTAAGATGATTTAGGAAGCACACTACAGTCGGGCTGCTGGACATTTCGGGGTCGAGAAAATGGTGGCAGTGCTGCATAAGTATTTCTATTGGCTGAATCTTCGATAGGATGTCGGGAAGTACTTCAGATCGTGCACTACCTGTGCCATTTCCAAACCGACCATCAAGAAGCAAGGCCTCTATACCCCGCTTCCTACCCCTAGTCGACCTTGGGAGTCCATATCCATGGATTACATGTCACGCCTCCCTTCCACTAAGCATGGAAACAACTGCGTTTTTTGTGGTCGTCGACAGGTTCTCGAAGATGGCCATTATGGCTGCTTGCAAGAAGAATATCACAATAGAAGCCACTGCTAAACTCTTCTTTGAATGGGTGTGGGTACACTTCGGGATCCCACAGTATATCATCTCAGATCGGGACAATAGGTTCCTTAGTACATTTTGGTCCAGTCTCTGGTCAATGCTCGAAACCAAACTCACTAAGTCTACAATCTTCCATCCTCAAACTGATGGCCATACAAAGGTTGTCAATAGGATGATCGTACACATTCTGCACATGTACAACTTAAAGCATCCATGCACATGGGATGAGACCCTCCCCTATGTTCAGCACATCTACAACTGAGCTCTCCACAACTCGACTGGCCATAGCCCATTTCAGATGGGCTTGGGATTCCAGCCACTATGTCCCATTGATGTGGCCATGCCATTTGTAGCTACTCACGTAGATTCGGCTCATGTCCAATCCGAAACAAATAAGGCAAAAACTTCATTGAGCACATCCAACATATTCACCAACAGGTCTATGACATTCTGGAGAAATCAAATTCCAAGTACAAGCAACGACATGATCAACATCAGGTGCCACACATGTTTCAGGTGGGAAACACAGTCTAGTTGCATTTTGAAAAAGAATGCCTTACTAGCCTATCGGAAACTTAGGCCACTCCGATATGGTCCTTACACCATTACCAAGGCTGTGGGAGACAATGCATTTGAGCTCAACATTCCCCCATTCCTTGCCCTGCACCTAGTGTTCAATGTGGATCACCTTAGGCCATACTTTCCACCATTACTAGACACATCCGACATTGCAGAACAACTCACACCCACAGATTTAAATCCAGATTGCATGGAACAAGCTACAACTTATCGGATCATGGACACATAGATCAAGCACACTTTCCAGTAGAATATCCAATTGTATCTAGTTGTCAAAGCAGGCAAACTCCTTCACTAGGGCAAATGGCTCACCAGGGACCAAGTTTAGTAGAAGTTTCCTCATCTCATGGAGGAACTCAACGCAATGGGGACCATTGCTTCCTAAGGGGAGAGGAATGATCCAGGTGGATATTGGTGGTCACCTACCAATTCCACTTGGACCCCCACCATTGTTTCTTTCAGCTTTTCAGTTTCCTTAATTGTAGCACAGTTTACTATTTTTAGCAGTTTTTCGGGTCCTAAACTTTCGAAGTCGTTTTGAGGCCCTAAATGACATTTTTTGTGAAATCTGGGAGAAACATGGGTCCGTGGACCAATGTTTCTACTCCCAATGTTGTAGTTCTCAGATAGATCTTTCTAACGAGATACTGTGCGTGTCAAACGGAAATCGTATGCCAAAGTTACGACCCCAGGAAATTGATGTACCAATTTACCCAAATGGGGCCCACAGTTTGGTGTTTCATCTTCTAGGGTTAGGTTTTTGGAGGTTTGGGGTTTTCCATTGTTTCTCAACAATAAATAGGCCTTCGAGCCTCATTGTAACACAATTTAGAGGCATGTAGCCACCACATCTCTTCTTAGAGATAAGCTACCATCACCCCAGCTGGTTTTTTTCCTTTTCTATTTGTAAGCATATTTCAATATTTTACATTAATGAAATGAAGTATTATTTCCATTGCATCTCTGTGTTTATGGTTATCTCTGTAATTTGTTGCATCCCTGTTTAAATCCAAATCAATGGTCAGGTCGCTTTGCTATTTTTCTCTGAATAGAAAATGACCACGAGTACATATAAGTATGGCTTGTGGCTCGTGGCTACTATAGTGAAAAAATACTCTTTGTGTGCTCTCTCCCTATCATTCTCAGTTATTTTTTCTCATCTACGGAACAAATGTCCTCGAAAAGAATGGAACCGCTTTTCCTTATAATGGCTAAGCTATAACACAACTTGATAGCCTGCTAGTGGTTAGGTTTGACTCCCTCAAATCTTAACCAGAGTTATAATATGGACTCTTCTAGAGTCTTCCTCATCGTAATCATGTGACTAGCCCATTTTCCATGAGTTATGGCGGCTGACATGGAATCCTCTCGAATTATGGTGGTAAAAACAAGAAGATCACCTTTCAAGTGTCCTAACTTTTGCATATAGACTCTAATTGAGGTGATTCTTGCACCATTGGAAAGGTATCTATGTGAAGAATAGGAAAATAAGATGCTTCACTAAATCAACAAAATTTTAACCCAAAAAACATCATTTCATGCCTCAGAATGCTCCTGAAAGGTTTCAAACCCCAATTTGCCAAACTAGGTCTCTGATCCGAATTTAAAACAGGAACGCAATAAAATACAGAGATAACCATATACACAAAGATGCAGCGGAAATAATACTTCATTTCATTCATGGAAAACACTGAAATGTGCTTACAACTGGAAATAGAAATAAACCAGCTAGGGCGATGGTAGCTTATCTCTGAGAAGAGATGTGTGGCTACATGCCTCTGAATTGTGTTACAATGAGGCTCGAAGGCCTATTTATTGTTGAGAAACAATGGAAAACCCTTCACAATCCAAAACCTAACCCTAGAAGATGAAACGCCAAATTGTGGGCCCCGTTTTTGGGTAAGTTGGTACATCAACTTCCCGGGGTCGCGAATTGGTCGTATTATCTC